>JAJJWW010015219.1:0-73767 GCA_023531295.1 Papaver armeniacum
AGCCACGTATTGCTTGGGCGCGATCACCCTACTTTGGGCGATCGTTTCGATGCGCCTATGGATTGCCGTGCGAGGTTCGTCCGGATAAGGATGAAGAGCGCGAGTTCTTCGGTGAACAAGCGGCACCTTTTTGAACGTACAAAACACGATATAAGTCGTCCAACTTGGTCGGCTAAGTTGGACGGTTGCGGTGGTTTTGAGACCGTTATGGTCGAGTCTTAGCACGTTTGAGCTAATGTAACAATATCGCGTTCACCCTTCTTTGATCAATCGGTTTGACGCGTTCTCGACTGTCATGGTCAGGTCAATCAACTAGGGATGGAGTTGGATTGGCGGTGAACACACCAACGCTTCTTTGATCATTCGAAGGAAGATATAAACCGTCCAACTAGGCTAGCTAAGTTGATGTGATTAATTTGAGACCGTTTTTTGCCGGTCTTAGCTCGTTTGAGCTTGTTTTTACTGCGCGAACACCCATGTTTGGGTCCGCGTTTGAAGCGCTTCTGAATGAGAAAAATAGGACTCGATCGACTAGGGCATTAGTGGGCCCGCCGATGGTCACTATGGTGATTGCCTAATTCTGCTAGGATTAGTCTAAGTTTGTTAAATCGCGCGGCCAAATCTTGTGGCCGTGATTATTTTTTGAGGCTCGATGTGAACAGTCCATATTTTCCTTAAGGAATTTAAACGTGTTCGATCGCGCCAACTTTTAATTAAGAGGTGTGCGAATGCGCTGATCTCTTTGTCATAGGATGGTGTAGCCTTTGTGAGTGTTTTCATGCAGGTCTCAATACTGACACTTCGGGAGATTCATGCTACTCTGTTGCGAGCGAACATTTAATCGTCATGTCATGCCAATATTGAGAGTTCGCTGGGGAACATAGCATAGGAAAACACTAGGCATGCCATGCATTAGTGAATAATGCTGGTGCAAGATAAAATTTATAGAATATTTGGGATTGTTGCTACGTGCAACATTCTGAGTAAAATTTATACACATAAATATATTGAATTTCTCAATACATATATGAGTGAAGAGGCTTAGGCACTCAACACTTTTAAATGGCTCCATTTCGTTAGTGAATAATGCAACTAGGAGCTTAAATACTCGTTAGGCTCTATACTAGTGAACAATTCATCTAGGAGCTTGAGTTTCAATACAATATGAAGAGCGGCATATGCACTCATCGATTTTGATATATTCTTCAAATTCCTTGCGGAATATAGACATATCTATTACTTCCGATGTCGGGTCGAGGTAGATAGACTTTTACAATTTCGCTCTAAACTAAAAACCACCATCAACACTTGGAATGTTTCGTTATGATTATTTCAATAACTTGAAAGTTGCTTTGATGCTAATAGTGCGTGAAAACGGCTATTGTTATCCTCTAAGAAAGTTTCAATTATTGAAATAGAGTTTAGAACACTTAACCAACATTGGATTATAATCATGTTATGCACTCTTGCATATATGTAATCCATGTATGGGAACCATAGTATGCATACCCATACGCAGACTTGTTGGTTTTTGAAGTCCGGGAACTAAGTACACGTACCCGCACGCGTACTAGCGTAAGGTTTGAACCGGGAATTTGGGCTCAGAGTATGCGTACACGTTCGCATATCGGCGAAAAACCAAATCTCATTACATGCAAGTATGCGACACGTTTGCATACTTAAGTGGTTAAAGTTCTAAAATCAAGCAGACATGAACTAATATATTTATATAATAAGGAATGCATTCTTGCAAACGTGGTTATAATGTTCATGAATTGATTCGAGTGAATCAAGCCGTAATTTTTTGCTTCAATTGTGTTCTTCCTTGTATACTTTTATGAGAATATAGCATTGAACAACTCTATAACTAGTTTCCATTTGAGTCATTTGAACTAGTTGTATAATGGTTTAATAAGGTTGATATGAGAGTGTTCATATATCTAACTTCTGCTAACTACCGTTGAGCCAACCTAGTGTACATGTTTAGGTACTAAGCATCAAACCTAAATGAAGGTACATTTCATTTGTGTATAACAAGCTAATTTCGATCTAACGATTAAAGATGTTAACTTGAATCTAATCAAAGCTTTCATCTAACTATGAATATCAATGCTTTGTTACCAAGGTAACTTAGACAGCAGACCCCGATTTGAAAACTATATAGGGAGAACTCTAGCAACTAGAAACCTAATCCCCACACCTTATGTGTGATACTAGTTATGACTAGAGTTCGATTCTCCTTAACCTTTAGGTTTTCCAAGAAACCCCGTAGGTTAACGCGCTGAAGACTTATCGATTGCGAAGCCGCACTCCAACTATTTTTCTCAGTAGTCATGAACCTTGTTCGATCTTACTTTACTATCGTGGATTGAGTATTATCTTGCTAAGATTTTTCTGAGATTTATCTCTCGATAGTAAGATTAAAAGTAGTCACAAACATCTTCGCCTCATCGCTTGAGATTCCACAATATCTTGTTTCATACATATGATTAAGATTATCAGTGAGGTGATTGATAATAATAAAGCCGCTCTTCAGAATATAAGTCCGCTTATCAATTGGTTCCTATGCACCTTGATTTATCAAAGACTGGAATAAAATCAGAGGGTATTTCTGGAGACAGTGATTATCTATTCCATGACTTTTATGTGTGATGATTTATTTATCAAGTCTTCGACTTTGGGTCGATCAACTCCTGGTTGTGGGTGACTGCCTAAGGGAATCATGCGTGAGAATCCTGTCAGTTCAGACGTATGGAGCGCAACCGTACCTTGATGGGGCAAGTAGATTGATTAGGCTCAAACTACATTCCATCCAAGTTTATTGGTAAAGTAGGCTAGTGTCCGTAGCGGCTAATATAGTGTGGTGTTCCCAAAGTCGACTAGGTCCTGGATTTTTCTGCATTTATGTTTTCTCGTTAACAAAATTCCGTGTCTGTGTTATCTTTCCGCATTATATTTTGTTATATAATATAAATATCACAGTAGTGTGTTAAGTAGATCAATCAATTAGATAATCCAACTGGTTGTTGATATATAATTGATTGACACTTGAACATTGGTCTTTGTAACTGTTTAAGTTATTTCTCTTATTCAACGGGCTCGCAAATTCCTATTTGGTGATTGCAGATTGAATCGAGAAATTGAGATATAAACTCTTTGGTATACTTTTCTATAGATTGAGTCTGATTGCTTAGTTTTGATTTTTTGAAAGTATATTGGAGTTTGTCTATTCAGTGCATTAACGAAATATTGGGTGTGGTTATTAAACCCCGCTTTTTCGCTTGGAAGCAGAGCAGCAAACACGTTTAAAGACCTAATAAGTCCGGGTGTTTGAAGCGATCCGAGTATGGACGATTTTGTCTCTAAAAACGCTTCACCCGAAATGGATAAACTCAACTTCGAGCGTGTTCTCGAAACTATCGATATGGTTGAGAATCCTAATTTAAAAAAATTCATCAATAATCTTTGTCTAGAAAAACATCGTTTGATAAGGAAAATTGATGGACTTCATTGCGTAGATTTATATAAAAGCTTCGAGAACATTCTAAAGAGGTTGTTGATCCGAGAAAAAGTTGGATGAACAAACCGGATCAACTACGATCTTGTTGCGTAAATTGCAAAACTTAAGGATTTGAAATCAGTAAAGTCATCTTCAATGGATTTGAGTAACTCCTCTAATTCTTCATTCATGAATTGACGTATGTAAGGTGATAAGCGAGGCTTAGTCTTTGTGAAACTCGAAGGTGCTCGTAATTCTTCGAACAAGAATAAAGATGTTGGTACATGCTTGTTTTGTGGTTCTCATGATCACTTTCAACATGTATGTTTATCTTTTAGAAAAAGATTAAAAGTTGCACGTAATCTTCACAAGAATGTTGTACAACTTTTGTCTCGCTATTAAAAGACATTCAATAATAACAAGAAAGCCTAATATGGTTAGTAGTCCTAGTATGAGAGCTTTTGCTCAAATCAACATTACCCTTTCAATGGTTTCTTGATAGTAGATGTAGCAGGCATATGACTAGAGACCTCTCGTGGTTTGTCAACACAAGCGACTTTGATGGTGGTCCAAAGAATATTCGGTGATGGGAGTTGCTGCTACATAAGCAAGAAGGGGACGATCAAATTACTTGGCGTTCTCGAAATTCGTGATGTAATATACGTTAAAGGTATGATTTGCTAATCTTCTTTCGTTAGTCAAATCAGTAACAAAGACCACAAGGTTGTCTTCAATGCTAATGGATGTAACATTGTAGACAAATGCGGAAAAGTGATTTTTCATGATCACGTGGCAAAAATAATTTGTTATTTTTGGATACTCGGTTGATAATCATTTGCAATTTGACTAAGGTAAAATACACATATCTTTGGCATGAGGGTTTTGGTCACATCAATTATCGACTTCTAACTAAGATCATTAACAAAGAACTTGTTAGAGGTGTTCCCAAAATCAATGCTAAGATTGAAGGTGTATGTGGTGCCTGTCAAAAGGGTAAACAAACGAAAGTTCCACATACATCATCTCGAGATATTCTCACTAAAGCCCCACTTGATTTAATTCATATGGATCTCTTGGCCCAATTCAACAACTTACGGTGTTTGGAAAGAAGTATGCTTTTCTTATGGTAGATGATTACACTAGATTCACTTGGGTAGCATTTTTGGATCACAAGAATGAAACCCTCGGTGAGTTCAAGACTATTGTTAATAGAATCCCGGAATGAACGAGGTCGCAAACTAAAGCTAATTAGAAGCGATCGTGGAACTAGGGATTCTTTGGGGATTATTCAACAATACTCTCCAACCATTCCTCCACATGCTAATGGAGTTGCGAGAAAGGAAGAATAGGAGCATTCGGGAAATGGTAAGGGTAATGCTCCAAAACTTAAGATTAAGGTTTTGGGGAGAGGCTATTTTTATGGCTTGCTACTTGATCAATCGTGTTTACTTATGGTCAAAGACCTCAAACACCCCCTAAGAGTTTGTGAAAAAGTGGGGGTCTAATAACCACACCCAATATTTCGTTTGGCAATGAATAGACAAACTCCAATATACTTTCAAGAGAATCAACTAGACAGTTAGACTCAATCTAGAGAAAAGTATATCAAAGAGTTTTATATCTCTTGTTTCACTATGTAATCAACAAATCAAACGAGATACAAATACGCGAGCACGATTATTATGTGAAACAACTTGAATGGTACCAAAGACCAATGTTCAAGTGTCAATCAATTTAAATCAACAACCAAAGGTTGGATTATGTAATCGATCGATCTTAACGCACAACCTGTGATATTTCAATTATATAGCAAAACATAATGCGAAAAAGAAATAACACAAACACGAATTTTGTTAACGAGGATAACCGCAAATACAAGTAAAACCCGGGACCTAGTCCATATTTGAACACCACGATGTATTAAGCCGCTACAAACAGCCTAGCCTACTACCAATGAACTTCGGACTGGATCAGTAGTTGAACCTAAATTATCTCACACCGATTCAAGGTACCGGTTGCGCTCCTTACGTCTTTGATCCCAGAGATACTACGCACTTGATTCCGTTAGATGATCTCACCCACAACCAAGAGTTGCTACGACCCAAAGTCGAAGACTTGATAAACAAATTGTCTCACACGAAAAGTTTATTGGAATAGATAAATCTGTCTCCCAGATATACCTACGAGTTTTGTTCCATCTTTTGATAAATCAAGGTGAACAGAATCAATCGATATACCGGACTTATATTCTCGGAGAATAGCCTAGAAATATCAATCACCTCATAATAATCTTAATCGTATGGTAGCGAAACAAGATATTGTGGAATCACAAATGATGAGACGAAAATGTTTGTGACTACTTTTTATCTTGCCTATCGGAGATTAAATCTCGAGCCAATCTTAGAGAAGATAGTACTCAAATACGATAGAAACATCAAGATCAGATCATGCAACTACAAAGAAAATAGTTGGGTCGGGCTTCACAATCCCAATGAAGTCTTCAAGTCGTTAACCTACAGGGTTTCGTGAAAAACCTAGGGTTAAGGGAGAATCCATTCAGCTTATACAACTAGTATCACACAGAAGGTGTGGGGATTAGGTTTCCCGGTTGCAGAGTTCTCCTTTATATAGTTTTCAAATCGGGGGTTTGCAATCTAAGTTACCTTGGTAACAAAGCATTCAATATTCTTAGTTAGATGAAAACCTGATTAGATTCAAGCTAATATCTTTCAACCGTTAGATCGAACTTAGCTTGTTATACACAAATGAAATATACCTTCATTTAGGTTTATGTAGCCGTACCTAAACGTGTACAAAATGTTGGCTCAACCGTAGTTAACCGAGGTTAGCTATATGAACACTCTCATATCAACCTTATTCATCTTAACCATAACTACTTCAAATGACTCAAATGAAACTAGTTAAAGAGTTTTTCAATTGCTAAATTCTCATAGAAGTATACAAGAATACAATTGAAGCAAAATCGGTTTGATTCACTCGAATCAATTCATGAACATTATTATAGCCACGGTTTGCAAAGAAGCATTCCTTAATATATAAATGTATTAGTTCATGAGCCAACCGATTTTAGAACTTTAACCACTCAAGTATGCAAACGTGTACGCATACTTAAGTAGCAGTCCGAGTTTGGGTTCGCCAAAGTATGCGAACAGTACGCATCTTAGTACACTTCCAAAACCCAACAAAATTCTCGGACCTATACCTTACGCAAGTATGCGTACGGGTATGTGTACTTGGTACACGGAATTTCACAACTTCAAGTACCCATACGGTATGCATACTTTAGTTCTGTCATAGATCACATACATGCAAGAATGCGAGACTATGTTTATAATCCAATGATGGTTAAGTATTCAAAACTCTTATTTCAATCATTGAAACTTTCTTAGAGGATGACAATATCCGTTTTCACACACTATTAGCATCAAAGAAATTTTCAAGTTATTGAAATAATCATAACGAAACATTCCAAGTATACACTAAATGGTTGTATCACATAAACCATGTAAGATATTACTCGGCAATTTTCACATGATCATCTTTGACTTTCGTCAAGAATATAAGATGAACTTGGTTGAAGTTTAAAGCTTACCAACACATATTTCGAGAAATATGTAAGCGAGTTAAACTCGGCTCGAAATCTCAAATGTGTATAATAGAAAACTATATCAGAACACGACTTATGTCTCAATATAGGAGATAGAGAATAAATAGACTTTCCAAGTGATAGATGAGTTTCAAGTATCCACATACCTTTTGTTGATGAAGTTCCACAAGCTCTCCTTAGTAGTTCTTTGTCTTCAATTGATGAACGCCGTGAAGTCTAATGCTCAACTACACAATCTATCCTAGTCCGAGACATCTATAAGTAGACTAGAAATCAAGACTTATAGTTTTGATCGCTAACATTGACAAACAAGCTTGAGATAGCAACGCTTGCGAGTTCGACGAGCAAAGTGCTCTAACAATCTCCCATTTATCAATTTTAGTGACAAAACTATCAATACATATGGATTACAAAATAGATAAACTTTGTAGCTTCTCATCCAAATGCTTGATGTCCTTGGTTCTTGAAGATACTCGAAATCTTCGTCACTTCCAAGTACTCCAATGATTCCAAATGTGTTCAACTCAAAGATCATAGTTGTCGAAGATCCGTAGCAATAACAATGAGAAAATGATTACTCTTAATCATTGTTATACAGTGTCATAGTATCATTACACAAAATCAAAGTTCAATTGTATCACAACTTTTGACAACAATACTATGGTGATATGTATCACTCCCTCTTAGTCAATACTTCATCTCACAATGAAAACCACTCCCCTTACATAATGATCCGTAAACCATGTGTATTTGTAGTGTAAACTACACATTAATTCTCCCCCTTTTGTCAATATAAATTGGCAAAGGTACGAAAACTAGTGGGATCATCATGAAATTTTCATAGAGATACTTCATGAACAAAAGAGAACAACATATCAACTTGTTTAGATGCCATCATATATCCGAAACTAAATGCATTCATCTAGGAGTTTATAAAGATACAAGATAACCCCTATAATATTCCACAACCGCACTCCCCAAAAATATTTGGCAATTAAGCACAAGTTCAATTAACAACTCTCCCCAATAAATGTCATTCAGAAAAAACAACAAGAGTGACCTTATTTTTACAAGAAAAGAAGCATTTCTTTGGACATTAAAAGATCACATAAATATGAATTTGTATCCAAAAATCTCAATTGAATTGACCACAAGGAAAAGGATCAATTCAATTGGTCATGCTCAACATAAGAAAACTTACGAAGCAACACAGTTCATACACAAAGATGTGGATCGGAAACACACCAATACGGCGGAATAATCAAAGATTCATTCTATTTTTCATCACTATTTGCACAATGACATATAATAGACTTAATCTTTATAAACAAAAGTTCATCCTTTCTTCCATCAATATTTGCATAATGACATAAAAGGCTTAACTTTTATAGTCAAATGTTCATTCTATGTAGAGAGACCGTGTATAGATCCGGGCGGTTCTCGTAAGATTGAGAGCAATAACGTCTTCGAGGACTTCGGCAACACTCGTTGTTTCACCGACTATACGCTAAGAGATTAAATTCTACCGTGAAATTCACCTTTGAATTCCTAGAAGATAATCTATCTTATCTCATTACTCCTTGTTGATGGTGGATTTTCGTTTAAGGTTAAATTTGTAAGTAACCGTAAAATCATGTACCGACATCTTGTAAAAGATAAAGCCATTTATAAGTGTTGATTTTCCCTCACTTAATTCACCAAGAATGGATCAGAGCAACAATCCTTTCTTGTGAATTTCATATCAGCCTTGTATTTCCGTACTCATTATCGCTGTGGCATGACGATCGAGTGTTACTCTTACGAGTAACACGAACCTCCAAGCACTATAATGAATCATTATCGATGTGGCATGACGACCGAGTGTTACTCTTACGAGTAAAACGAACCTCCAAGCACTATAATGAAACCATGTACGAAATACCCGTACGGGCCGATTCTCGGTGTTATACTAGCCGAGCCCTCTTGTGTTATACTAGCCCGATTGAGCCCTCCTCGGTGTGTTATACTAGCCCGATTGAGCATCCGGACTTGAGTCAGTATTAGTCTCAGGATATGATTCGATCGCAGTCATCCAACTCCACAAGCATGATTGGATGACCACAGATCAATTCCATCACCCTAAGCATGGTATGGAATACCCACGGCCTTAGCTTGCCGGATATGATCCGATCGCCGGTCATCCAACTCCACAAGCATGATTGGATGACCACGAGATCAATTCCATCACCCCCAAGCGTGTATGGAATACACACGGCCGACCCGCATGGTCGACCATTGGCCTTCGCTTGCCAAGAAACCGTCCATACCAAGCATTATGGACGGAAAACCCTAAATTAGGTTTGCGGCATATTACATGTGCCGCAAATCCAAGTCTCAACCATCCATCTTCGCAGCATAGATGGAGGGTGTAGATGTAGACTCAAAGGGCCCGAGCATGTCGACACAATCACCGTGTGACCGCCTACACACATGACCACTGGCCAAAACCAACCATGGTTGGTTACAACACATTCTACGCCCGAAATAGCATGGTCGCGCGGTTTTGAAAGCCAAAATTAGGGTTCAAGCCATCACGCGTCCATCTTCTCCGCACGAATGGAGGGTCACGATTAGATTAAGGTGTCCGGTCATACCAAAGATGACCACCGTGGGCCCATCTACCTCTTTCATGGGTCGGCCAAGGCATATCATGCCGGGCCAATCCAAAACGCCCGCTCAAACATGCGTGGTTACACTTCCCAAATTGCAAATCGATCTCGACCACTCAACTTCACCGACGAATTGGGTGGCTTAGATCACGTTTTCATGGGACGGTGAGACATGGGCGTGAACATCAGCCTACCATCTTCACGCCAAGACAACCGGCCAAGACCAACCAAGCTAGGTCATCTTGGAAAACACGCCGAAAAGGGTATGGTGCGCGACTCCTTGCGGCATCAAACTCCTATCGCAAATCGATCTCAACCACTCAACTTTACCGGCCAAATTGAGTGGCTTAGATCGCGCCTTCTTGGGAAAGTGAAGCATGGACGTGCACACCGGCGTGTTGTCTACACACACACATGCCCGGTCGGTCCTCTTCAAAACTCCTTCCCATGCTTGGTTTCCACTAAGTCAAGAGTGATGTTTACACCTCTTTTAAAACCCTAATTTCATCAATCGGCCGCAGATGAGTGTCTCAAACATCATCTCATCCGTCCGACCTCACCACTTTGGTTATACAACCTCGGGTCAGAGTTATTTGGTTAGTGAGGAGTCGTTACATCACTTTACCACACCGTAATGCAGCACTTCCACATAAAATACACACGATACTTCACAGAGTATCGACTTTCTCAATAACGCAGCTATTCAATTCAAGATTACATGCTATCTTCCGTGGATCCACGATCCACATTCCAGGACATCAATCATGTCACAAACGGGGATACATACCTGGGGTATTGGTCAAGCGGTTTAAAGAACGGCCGTGCAACGCGCCATCACAAGAACGTGTTAGGAAGTCATGGACGGTTGAGATGAACAGAAAAGTGGGCAAGACTGGTCGTGTGTTACCGATACACAACCCACTACTCCATCATTCCACTACCTCCACTTCCCACGAGAAACGTGAATGAGGCTCAATGACTTGTATAAATAGTTTCTCCGCCCTATTTCCAACAACAAGAAGGAATAACGGAGAACAACACAGTTCAGACGGCAGAAACCAAGTGTTAATACAAAACCGTATTCAAACACTCGAACTGCCAGATCAACCGTAAGCTTGCTCATCCTTCTCGGTACAAGTCATAAGCAAGCCAACACCTTCACAATCTCAACACCTTCTTCGCTTCCCTCCCTAAGATCAACCCCATCTCCTTCACTTTGTGACCGAAACAAGTCCGGAACGCCATTTCTTGGTTTAGGCCGGACTTGCATGATTGATCTATCGAATCTACAAGCACTCACCGCGCAAAGGCATTTGTTGAAGGTTTAAATTCATTCCTCATCCACACCCCAAATTACCAAATTTCAGAGTAGTTTTCACCCATCAACAATTGGCGACCACAAGGAGATTGATCTATCGGTTGCATAAAATTGAATCCTCAATTTTTCGTTTCCATCTCGCAATGTATCCGAAACTGTGGTTCGGATATCATGGGAAGTATAGCTAGAATCTTTGGAGGATGTCTTGGCAAATCAAGCCGGTATTACCGGAATGCGAGCGAGACATTTCGCTTTTTGAATGATATATAAGCACAATTACAAGAAGGGTCGAGCTGGACATCAACTCGCATGCTGCAAGAAACGGCTAATCCTTATCCGGGAATCACACCTTTAATGGTGGAGAGGCAAAAAGAACGCGTAGCCGCGGGGACTCGGGAAAGATGAACAACATGTTCCAAATCAACAATGGAGACCCGATTCAACTCCACGGGAGAGAGACTTACCCTGGAGTACTACAATGTCTCACGGATAAAGAAAGGGAACCACACGGCCTATGGAGCCCTCGTTAGAAGATTTGTATTTCAAAACTCTTATTGAAGCACGGAAGATTGTCCAATCCACGTCGGCCTCCCAACCAATCAAGGAACGCTTGAGGAAGGAGAAATCAATCAGGAAATACCTGAATACGGAGGATGGGAACGTTCAATCCAGTCACTCAGCAGTGACATTACGACACCTTCTACATCCCTTTACTTAGGCAAGCGATCCGCAGATACGATGGCACTCGCAAGTCATCCAATTTCATCTCTTGTTCCACGTCAAAGCCATGCGAGAGACGTTACAACGCCCACTAACACGGGAGAAAGCCGGACTCAAGGTACTTACATTTCCCATTCCCAATGAAGAAGATTCTGGAGCTACTGGAGACATGGGTACGAAATGAAGAGGTGGAGCTACCCCCGGAATGGCGTCCGCCTACTGATCAAGAAGTAATGGACCCGAGGTACTGTCATTACCACCGGTTCCTTCATCACCCCACCAGTGAATGCAACGCTTTGAAGCGCATTGTTCAGGAGAAGCTCGGTTCAGAAAGATAGCTCGCGGAGGATTTTCTTAGAGAGGCTACTCCGGTTTGATATAGTGAGGCTTCAAAAGCAAGTAAGTTTTACTTAACAACTTTACAAGAGATAGTTTAGAATTCACTGGGGACTTAGCATCCCACACGTGGAGAAAGAGGCTCAGTAATCAAACACCATGTCTGTTTCATTCATGCTTTCCTTTCACACAACGTTTGCAACTTCATGTGACATGTGCAATCATTCATGACCAAGATGCAAATTTCATTTAAAATAACCTCTTTCGTAAAAAAATTATTCACCAAACTATCTCAAAATGAACCAATTCAATTACCTATTAATTCAAAACCGTAGTCAAAGGAATCCTCATTATCACTCAAAAACAAGAGCATCTAAAAAGACAAGTAGGTAGCTACGATCCTTCAAGGAAAGTCCTTCACGGCAACTCGTCCTTCCTGGGCAAGAGAGACTTTCATCCTTTGAAGTACAACCCGCTTGACTTCAATTCCTTAGGAAACTTTTCAACCTCTTCTTCCCGGCGAGTAACACAAGATACGTAAGGGGCTCCATCCTATAATTTCGGAGCTACCGTGGTCAATACACCTTATGCAAAATGCCACTTCTACCACCGGTGCAGAAAGGAGGAGATGTTCCAAGTAAGTGTAACATCTCCCGTCACGCAGTCGAGCGCCGCAAATCCCGGCAACTCCTCAAGCGTAACGCCTCCAAAGAGTCACCGGAGCAACAACTTTCACTCCCGCATCGGGACGAGGAGCCGGAGGGACGAGAGGAGGACCACCATCCATTACCATTTGGTAATTGATGGAGAAGGTGAAATTCTTGCTAAGACTCAAACGGATATGGCCGCAACTCGAAGAGGTATTTCAGCCACGCGCGGACCTACGTGGACCCGATCAAATGAGCGACATCGAGATATGAACGGTCTGTCCATGGAGATTCCTACACTGGGACTGATCCTCACAACGATCCTCCCTGTGTCAACAAGATTTACTACAAACCCGAGAGATCAGTGGATCGGGAAGCAAGATTCTAGTGGAAAGCTTGTGTGAACTCTTGCGCCTCTCAAAGAATCAACGTGCAGAGATGTTTGTCAGTAGTTAATAAAATAGCTACGGACGTACACCTAACTCCTTCACGTCCGTAAGTCTTAATCGCATCGAAAACACCAAAAATAATGTTACATTTACGTAAGACGACATGATGGCGAGAAAAAAGATCACGACCGGCCCTACATGTTACCGCACACATCAAGGGTTCGAGTTCGGGAGGGCCTCGTCGACACAGAGCATCTTCCAATGTGATTTCTCTCAAGACTCTCGGGACGACCAAGGTTAGCCCATGCAAGATTGTGCGTCATCCCACCACAATGACGGACTTCAAGGAAACCAGACAAAGCACATACGGTGAAGCTTCAACCCATACTCACACCAAAAGGGGACGACTTTCAAGCAAGACGTGATTAGAAGGGAAGACAATATACCGAGGTTGCCGTTATAATTAGCAGGAGAGACCGACACCCGCCTCTCCGCCCAATGGAATGCTCCAAAACGATTCTCCTCTACCGAACATCGACATGTTAGTAGATGCAACCAGCGGACACGGCATGTTCTCCTCCATGGATGGATGTAGCGGCCACAACCAGATAAGGATATACGAGCGTGACGCAAGGGCATATATCTCACCAACAAAGCGATACAACCTTCGGCCACGAAGCGGCCTCAAGCAAGCAAGGGGAAAACCTCCGAGATACAACATCCTGCGTGTCCGCCAAATCCAACCGAGTGCCACATGTACGACTCCCGCAATGATGCAACAACGTTCGAGATATTCCATACCGTGCTCGACAAAACCACTACGAACAAACCATGTAAAACCACGCTTGGGGATCGAGGCTCGGCATGAAGTTCCTTCACCGTCACCAAGGACTTCTTCAACACGAAAAAGATGGTCTCGTCAAGAATCATGGAATTTGCAAGGGTAAATCGAACCGAGAGGAAGCCACTTCAACTCTCCCTCCCGCAAGCCGCTTCAATAGTCTATTCAAGAGACGCCTCAATGCTCTCTCCGGACCCCTCGTTCGCTTCGTAATCTCGTCAACACTCTCTCCAGGATCTACCTCAACGTTCGCATCGTAAGCCACTTTAACATCCTCTCAAGTCGTTTCAATACTCAAGCTACATCAATAATCCGCGCTTTGGTCAAGTTATCTTTGATGTACTCATTGCTTTCAACGTGCGTCTCATTCATCCTTCATGAGGATCAAGTGGAGCATGAAAACCCCGAAGTCGATAGGAGGAGGGTTATTACGTGGAACGGATATTTTCATATAGTTGAAAGGGCGGTGAACAACTCATCAACAATGTTCGACATATCCTTGAAGCTGTCAACACCTCCCGACTTGGCACCAAAGATTATCTTCGAGGAAGACATGTTGATAGGAGTTCTCTTCTTTCTACCGCAATGAGATAAAAGAGAAGGAGTTAGAACTTATACGAAAGCACATGAGAAGTGTAGTCACACGGCAAGACACAACTCACGAGCGGAGCATGCAATGGCTGGGTCCAAATACCATTCAAATCCCAGACAAAATTCATCGATTTCTGGCCTGGTACGAATTTTAGTCCCAGGTACAAGTTTTGCCAGTATTGATTTCAAGTTCTCCGTATAACTTTCAAGTCGGTGATAAGTTTCAAATTTCAGTCAAGCATATGTGAATAAGACCCACGTTCCTAAGATACACGGCGGGCCCGCATTCATCCGCATACATCACAACACAATTTTCTTTATTCATGGGAATTGTGTCTAATGGATTCAAGCTAGATGGCGGAAAAAGCTAAGCATGCACATGTCTTACAAAAGTGTTTACCTAACAAACTAGGGTTTTACTTTCTAAAAAAAAAAAAAAGAAAAAAAAAGAAAAGAAGGAGCTGAACTTACCTCGGCGCACGACACGTGCTTGCTTCCAAGAATTTGAAGACCTGTGAAAGCCTCCGCAGAATAAATGGCAAGAAGAACCGACGACTAAAAGGAAGACCGGGAGCCGCTTGACAAACAATAAAAAAAAAAAAAACTCGTGAGGAAAAGAAAGGGGTTTTGTCTCTTTTATAGACAAAAATTAGAAGAATCCCAATAGAACAGGGATACCTCTTTTGTTTGGATTCCTCTTTCGATCCAAATACCCAAAGAAGGAAACCGCCCCACCAAGAGATTCCACACAAGCGTGACGGCGTGGGAAACTAGCGGTCGGCCAATACTCTTCCGGGTAAACTCCTTTCATCCTGTCTTTCTCACGCATGTATGTCACCATCTCATGCCTACCACACAATAGTGTAACCATTATGTGCTAGGCAGGGGACTTAATGTTGATGGTGGATTTTCGTTTAAGGTTAAATTTGTAAGTAACTCGTAAAAATCATGCGCTGACATCTTGTAAAAGATAAAGCCATTTATAAGTGTTGATTTTCCTCACTTAATTCACCAAGAATGGATCAACAGTAGCAACAATCCTTTCCTGTGAATTTCATATCAGCCTTGTATTTCCTGTACTCATTATCAGTGTGGCATGACGACTGAGTGTTACTCTGTAAGAGTAACACGAACCTCCAAGCACTATAATGAATCATTATCGCTGTGGCATGACGATCGAGTGTTACTCTTACGAGTAAAACGAACCTCCAAGCACTATAATGAAACCATGTACGAAATACCCGTACAGCCGATTCTCGGTGTGTTATACTAGCCCGAGCCCTCTCGGTGTGTTATACTAGCCCGATTGAGCCCTCTCGGTGTGTTATACTAGCCCGATTGAGCATCCGGACTTGATCGTATCGGTCTCGGATATGATTCGATCGCAGTCATCCAACTCCACAAGCATGATTGGATGACCACAGATCAATTCCATCACCCTAAGCATGGTATGGAATACCCACGGCCTTAGCTTGCCGGATATGATTCGATCGCAAGTCATCCAACTCCACAAGCATGATTGGATGACCACGGCATCAATTCCATCACCCCCAAGCGGTATGGAATACACACAACCGACCCCGCATGGTCGACCATTGGCCTTCGCTTGCCAAGAAACCGTCCATACCAAGCATTATGGACGGAAAACCCTAAATTAGGGTTTGCGGCATATTACATGTGCCGCAAAAACGGTCTCAACCGTCCATCTTCGCAGGGCATAGATGGAGGGTGTAAATGTAGAATCAAAGGGCCCGAGCATGTCGACACAATCACCGTGTGACCGCCTACACACATGACCAGCCCGGTCAAAACCAACCATGGTTGGTTACAACACATTCGGCCGCTGAAATAGCATGGTCGCGCGGCTTTGAAAGCCAAAATTAGGGTTCAAGCCATCACGCGCGTCCATCTTCTCCAAGCACGAATGGAGGGTCACAGATTAGATTAGCAGTCCCGGTCATACCAAAGATGACCACCGTGGGCCCATCTACCTCTTTCTGGATCGGCCAAGGCATATCATGCCCGGCCAATCCAAAACGCCCGCTCAAACATGCGTGGTTACACTTCCCAAATTGCAAATCGATCTCGACCACTCAACTTCACCGGACGGGTGGGTGGCTTAGATCACGTTTTCATGGGACGGTGAGACATGGCGTGAACATCAGCCTACCATCTTCACGCCAAGACAACCGGCCAAGACCGACCAAGCTAGGTCATCTTGGAAAACACGCCAGGAAAAGGGTATGGTGCGCGACTCCTGCGGCATCAAACTCCTATCGCAAATCGATCTCAACCACTCAACTTTACTAGGGCCAAATTGAGTGGCTTAGATCGCGCCTTCTTGGGAAAGTGAAGCATGGACGTGCACACCGGCGTGTTGTCTACACACATGCCCTGGTCGGTCCTCTTCAAAACCCTTCCCATGCTTGGTTTCCACCAAGTGAAGAGTGATGCTTGCGCACCTCTTTTAAAACCCTAATTTCATCAACGGTCGAGATGAGTGTCTCAAACATCATCTCATCCGTCCGACCTCACCGACTTGGTTATACAACCCCGGTCGGGAGTTATTTGGTTAGTGAGGAGTCGTTACCCATCACTTTACCACACCGTAATGCGCACACTCGCATAAAATACACACGATACTTCACAAGTATCGACTTTCTCGAATAACGCAGTTATTCAATTCAAGATTACATGCTATCTTCCGTGGATCCACGATCCACATTCCCACATCAATCATGTCACAAACAGGGGGATACATACGGGGTATTGGTCGGCGGTTTACAACGTGCGGCGTGCAACGCGCCATCACAAGAACGTGTTAGAAGTCATGGACGGTTAGAGATGAACAGGAAAAGTGGGCAAGACTGGTCGTGTGTTACCGATACACAACTCCACTACTCCATCATTCCACTACCTCCACTTCCCACGAGAAACGTGAATGAGGCTCAATGACTTGTATAAATAGTTTCTCCGCCCTATTTCCAACAACAAGAAGGAATAACGGAGAACAACACAGGTTCAGACGGCAGAAACCAAGTGTTAATACAAAAAACCGTATTCAAACACTCAGAGCCTGCTTGCATCAACCGTAAGCTTGCTCATCCTTCTGTTACAAGTCATAAGCAAGCCAACACCTTCACAATCTCAACACCTTCTTCGCTTCCCTCCCTAAGATCAACCCCATCTCCTTCACTTTGTGACCGAAACAAGTCAGGAACGGCCATTTCTTGGTTTAGGCCGGACTTGCACGATTGATCTCTCAAATCTACAAGCACTCACCGCTGCAAATGCATTTGTTGAAGGTTTAAATTCATTCCTCATCCACACCCCAAATTACCAAATTCTGCAGGAGTAGTTTTCACCCATCAACACTCCTATTCATGATCGAAATGGTAATAGATAAATGTATTACTCCGATTTCATGATCGAATCAACGGCTGATCTCATGAAATGGTAATAGATATTACTCCGATTTCATGGTCGAACCCACGGCTGGTCTCATGAAATGGTAATATCACCACTTATTTTATTACTCCGATTTCATGGTCGAATCCATGTGATCTCATGAGATGGTAATAACTACTTTCATTACTCGATTCCGTGGTCGAATCCACGATCCCATGGAATGGTAATACCTATTTTATTATTCCAATTCATGGTCGAATCCACTACTGATCATATGAATTGATAATAAAAACTACTCACTTTTATTACTCGGTTTCATGAATCATTCTCCACCGAATTTCATGAATTAGTAATAAATACTCAACAATCGGGCATCCGGACTTCCACCGAGTAAGCCCCATAAAATGGTGCGAGTGTACTCGACAATGATGCACCTAACGAGCACCCAAATGCGCGAAACAGAGAGAGAAAATAATAACATTAAAGTAATAAGCGCCCATGGGTGGCTCAACTGGCCACGGCCGCTGCCCTAGCCGTGGCTTTGGCCCCATGCTTCCTCCATTATTTTCCTTATTTTTGTTGTTTTCATAAACTCATGAAGACTCCTCCATTCCAAAGAACTTTCCTTGTTAGAAAACTCATGGTTTCTCCATATTTTTTTGGGATTTCACAAAAGAAATAATAATATAAAATAGGGAAAGGTGTTATGGGACCGGCAACATATTGACCAGCCATGCCGTGGCCGTGGCTGTTCCACACCTTGCAATCCCTAATCTTTCATAAATTGTTATTTTTCTCATCTTGTGAAACTCCCAGGTTTTAGCAAAATCATGGTCTCAAATATTGCGCAAACCATGAAAAAGCCAAAAGTCAACATGGTCACATGACCGATTAGGCTACTCACGAAAAATATATTAAAATATTATTATATATTCACAAAATATTGATCAAACGAGCATACTTGCTCATTCGAGCAAAATCGAGGATTTGGTCAAAGATCGAACTCTTCAAAACTCAAATATTGCTCAAAGCACATCGTAAAAATACCGGAAACTCTCAGTACGAAAATACGGACACCACGGTAACATGCGCATGCCTTCTTGACCGACCAAGGTAATCCCTAGGGCTTGCACAAAGACGGTCCCACACGTTTTCACACTTTTGATCTAATTTGCGCAATCGCTCATATTGGGTCCAAACTCTTCACAACCAACTCAGAGTTTGTGCAAACGCCCATCACGATCCCACGACCACCAAGGGCCGGTCTCATGCTACCTTGGTCGGTCCCTCACTTTTCTATAATTAGGTTTTATCACCTAATGCTCAATCCAGCACTATTTCAATAAATGATGAAACCGACATTTAATCGTCATTCCTTTACCAACTGGCCAACTCGGGACCCTGGTGTAACACTCACTCGAGAAATTGGGCATCACATGGACGTCCATAGTCCCATGTGGTCGGTCCCTCCTTTTCTCATGACCTATTTTCAGCAATTCGTCAATCAAATGAGCAATTGCTCAAAATTAGGTTTCGAACAAACGCTCAAAAAATCACCATTCTGAGCAAGTTCAAACACTAAATAAATTTACGTTAATCCAGCAAACAACATACGGATTAATTATATAATGTTCGGTAATCTACCAATATTTTAATATTGGGTCACGTCACCAATAAATAAATAATTTGTCGAATTGAGCAATACTTGCTCAATTGCTCGATGATCGATAATTTATCAGTAATTCTTCGAATTGAGCAATACTTACTCAATTGCTCGAATATTGATCCAGCTGTCAATATTCAGTAATCCACAGATTTGCTAAGTTGCTCGAATATTGATCCAACTATCAATATTCAATAATTCATCAATAATTCGTCTAATTGAGCAATACTTGCTCACTTGCTCGAATATTGGTCCAACTATCAATATTCAGGATAATTGTCGAATTCAAAGAATACTTGCTCACTTGCTCGAATATTGGTAAAACTATCAATATTCAGTAATTCGTCGAATTCAGCAATACTTGCTCAATTGTTCGAATATTGATCCAATCATCAATATTCAGTAATTTTTCGAATGGAGCAATACTTGCTCAATTGCCCAACTATCAATACTCTCCGTTGAATCGAGCAATACTTGGTCAGATGCTCGAATTTACAATAATTGCACATAAGCAATATCAATATAAGAACTAACACGTTCAAATCCATGAATCGCTGAGCAATCGCTAACCATGCGCAATTCAACAAAACTTAGATTCACTATCTAAAACTAATAAAATACACGTATTTCATGCAGACTCCACGATTCGTGAGACTTCAATCACGTCACATGGGAGATATCACTTAGGGTTTTGGTCTGGCAGCCTACGGCACGTGGATTCATCCACGATGAGAAATGTGAGTAAGTCGTGCAACGGTTGAAGGAGTTAGCAAAGTAGTGGGTGGACGGTTAACCAAGTCTTCGCACGACCTGGAATTGGTTTCACCACGATCTTCCACTTTCCCACTCTTCATTCATGAAACCGTCACACTTACTGGGATCAATGTGTTCGCTATTCTGACAATATAAATAAGTCTCTGGATCCACGATTGAACAACAATAATTTTTCAAGCAATCACTTTAATTTCCATCAATTGCCCGTAACTTATTCGAACTCCATAGTTCATCAATTTGCGAAACCTTCAACACATCCACAATCCTTGATCATCATTGATCCCACATAATTCTCACTTCCTCCTACAGATCAACCCATCTCCCTCTTTGTGACCGAATTGACTCGGAATGGCCATTATCTTGGTTTAGGACGGAGTATTGCAGTATTGATCTCACGAATCTAAGCACTCCCTTTGCAGTGCATCTGTGTGAGGTTCAAAGCGGTTTGTTCGGTCGAGGAGTCTCGACAACACGCTCGACTCTCCACTTTCCTAAAATCCTAGCAAACCATTTTTCCCCATCCACAGATTGGCGACCACATTGGGAGATTAATCTCTCGGTTTCAATCTCTCATTTTCACAAAATGGTTGATCTTAGGCCAGGTTCAGTTACCAATCCTAATCCAAACAATGCTAGCACTAGCAACAATGGTGGTACTCCAGAAACCGTTCCTACTTCCAACGATGGTGGTAATATTACTCCCCCCACAAACTAATATCGGAAGTAATCCTCTCTTTGGTCGGTATCCCGAAGAAATCAGAGAAAATCCACCCACTATCGCCGATCTCATGAAAATCCAGGAAGTTCTCGCCAAGAATCAAACTGATATGGCTACTACTCAGAAGGAGCTATGTAATTACCTCAAAACTCTCACTGACAAGATGTCAGACAAAATTCAGGAGAAGGGAAAAGACAAGGAAACATCTCCAACTATAAATCCTGAAGTTATTCCAGTCCCTGACGATGATGAAGCCCGCAAAGCCGGAGAGCTCGAACTCGCCGGTTTCA
The DNA here is from genome assembly GCA_023531295.1 of Papaver armeniacum. Taxonomy (NCBI): domain Eukaryota; kingdom Viridiplantae; phylum Streptophyta; class Magnoliopsida; order Ranunculales; family Papaveraceae; genus Papaver; species Papaver armeniacum. The sequence goes on from JAJJWW010015219.1 coordinate 21,471, forward strand.
TCACCCGTGAAGACTGGAACGTTTTATGGAAAATCGGGAAAAGTTCATGCACCGTCCGTGCACCGTCATCAACCTCCATATCCCGCTGCTACACAAAGAATCCCTCTCCCGAAAGGTTACACTTCTCCAACGTTCACGCTCTACAATGGAACGGGAAATGCTTGAGAGCATGTTTCTCGATTCTTGGAAGCATTAGGAGAACATGAACACAACCATGTTGTCCGTTTGAAGGGGTTTTCAAAATCTCTGGTCGATCATATACTTGGTATAACAAAGATTGCACCGGGGAGCATAGCTAATTGGGGAGAAATGATTAATGCTTTCTACAGGAAATACTTCTTTTTTTCTGAGCAAGTTACTTTTTCCGACTTAGGAAGGATGACTCAGAAAAATACTGAAAATCCGAACGACTATGTGAAGAAGTTCAGGATTCAAGCTTTGGATTGTCATGATCCCAATGTCACTGAGCAATAACTGGTGAATTTGTGCATCAATGGAATGATTCCAGTCTATAGAGCCTTGTTGGAAAATCTCTGATTTCAAACCTTTTCATAACTTCATGAAGCGTCCAAGAGATTAGTAACCATTTGCTCCAGCTTTATTAGAAAGAACCAAGAGGTTTGTCAAAGTCGAGGAACCGAACGTCAAGCAAAGACTAACAAAGCGTTTAATCAACAAACAGTACAATGTTGAAACTTCCATGAATGTTGCTGAAGGGAGCAAGAGAAAAGCTGAGACACATCAACACAAGAATGCTCCTCCGACATATCACCCTCCAAAAACACCAAGGAAGGACAACCAAAGCTAGAAATGCACAATCACTGTTCAAAGATCAAAAGAACGATCGTGAAGTGCCCGACTTCCCTTTCCCATTGAAGAAGTGATCGAACTGTTGGAAGTCTGGATCCAAGATGTTGCGATCAAATTGCCTCCCGTCAAAAAGGAACCAACTGAAGAACAAATGGAAAATGCACGCTACTGCCATTTCCATAGGTATGTCAGTAATCCAACAAGTGATTGCAGAACTTTGAAGCACATATTCAAAGAAAAGTCCAACTCATCGGAACTGGGGACTGAAGGAGTGCACAAAAAGCCTCTCCCGATCAGAACATTCGCACTCTCTGAGCAGCCTGTCAAAGAAACAGTCCAATCCCTAATTGAGCATGCCTATGAGTTGCTTTACTTATCGAAAGCTCAAAGAAATGATATGTTCGCTGCATTGAACCACATCGTATCTGGGAAACAATTAGACATTCAAGAGATACTCTCTGAACCTCCAATAACAGATAACGAGATGTACGACTGGGGACTTCTCACCATAGTTCATCTCAAAGGAAATGAATTCAAGTGAGCATTGGTTGACGTTGGCACTGCTGTTAACATCATCCCTTTGAAAACCCTCAGAGCTTTTGGCATCACTCGAAAAGAAGCAACTCATGCTCCTATCTCAATCAGAGACCATGAAGGAATCTCCAGGGATGCTTACGGTTACATCATTCTCAAGATAAGAAATGATTCAACTCGGATCGAAACTAAATTTTTTATAATTAAAGAGGATCCGGGATATGACATGATTCTTGGGCGAGCGTGGATTCATGATGCAAAAGTTGTTATGATATCTTCGCCTTCAGTTGCACAATTCTCCGTTGAAGAAAGCTCTGACTCGGAAGATGATCAACTGTTCGAGCATTTGGGAAAAGTCGAAGCCTTGATGGAACTCACACAAAAACCCGGGGAGAGCGCCCACGAATTCGTCGGAAGGTTTCGCACTCAGGCAAGTCTTATTCCCCCTGATGCATATGTATTACCAACTTTCTAATATGCTACCCTAGTCCGGGACTCCGCCCGCTCAAAACCTAGCTATCACTAAACGTTATGAGTGGTTAGTATCACCTCAGCAATACTTCACCAAATGGTTAGACGCAGAACCTCTCCAAATCCATCATCTCACTAACACGGTCATTGCTAGGATAATGACTGAGTTTCACAATCAATATCCTAAATATTTTCCTTTGCATGAGTATCCACATGTGCCACATAATTGGAAAACTCCACCAACATGGAATCCACGAGGAATTCCGAACCAACAGAAAATGTTCAGGGCACGAGCAACCAAACCTAACAAATTTCATGAAGGAGATTTGGTTCTTAAGGCAACTAGACGCAATTTGCATTCCACAAAAGTTCTAACTGGGAAGGGCCTTTTATGATCGCTAAGTCAGTTGCTGGAGGATACTACAAATTGGCTGACATCAAGGGCAAGACAAGTATACCAGTGATTCATGAGAATTGGCTCAAGATTTTCAATGCATGAAGCATTCAACATTGGGTGTTTTATGTCCAAGACAAAACGCTCAAGACATCTGACGTTTGCATCTTAGGATTTTCTTTTACCTGTAATTTCAATTCCTTCAAAACGTTTGCAATACTTGCATCCAGTATTTGAATTCAACAATTTATCAAAAGTTCTTTTATTTAAGAAAATCTCTATCAAATCCAAAATCCAAAAGAAAATCCTCAGTCACCCATAAATTCAAAACCAACCAAAAATTAAACCAAAGAAAAATCTCACATCTCTCAGAAGTTCAGGAGATTATGGAAAGAAAACTAAAGAAAGCCATCAAAGTATGATTTCTGCTTCTCAGCATTCTCCAAGACTTGCAAAGCCGCTTTCTCCGACTCCAGCTTTTGGTCAGCTCAGCAATCTCAGTCATTTTCTCCATCACGACATCACTAGTAAAAGGGAGGTTCTTCACTACTGCTTCCTTGATGGTGTTGATCTTCTGACGAAGCCACTTCAAGTTAAAGCCAAGTCTCTCAGAATTCTCCAAGTTGTACTCCCAATCAAAGAGTACATCTCGAGTCACAATATTTCTGGCCCTGGTTCGTATATCATCTATAACACGCAATATGTTTCCTATTTGCATTGTCAAGAAGTAGCTACGTTCAGGATCTCTCGTAACAACAATATGACCGTACATCTTCCACAATTTCTCATACATATTGGCATACCCAGTGGGAACGCTGAATCCGCCAACAGATACATGATACATGAGTAAAGCACCAAATGGAGGCTCACAAATAATCCCTACATTGGGATATTTGTGTATTATTATACGATTCTCGACTACTGGAGCATCCTCTATGGTCATTGCAACATCTTCTTCTGGGACAGTCTTTTCTGTTCTTGGCTCGGTTTCAATCGCAACTGGAGTCTCGGTTTCCTCCACGGATTCAGCAGCGATATTCTCATAATCCGGAGGTGCAGAGCTGATGATGTCACTGCTTTGATTCACCATATTGCTCGAATCACCAACATTGGTTCTGGTATTCTCAACTTCAGTATTCGGCGCCTGATACGAAGATTACATGAGATTAGGAGGATTCAAGCATGGGGATCAAAGGAAATCATAAACTCTAGCATGTAAGTGAACTAACACTATCTAAGTTCTTTATTATGCATCAAAGACATGGGCAAATGGTGTGGAAGTCATGAAACACGTTTTTCGACAAGCCTCGTCGAAGAATTTTTACACTGCCCTGTATAAAACGGCGAACTAGGAGTAATTGGTAAGGAATCTAAGGTTGTGTCATATACCGTTCTCTTCGTATGGGTGTTTTCTATAACATATCAAAATTTCATAGTAATCGGATAAACAAGTAAGGATTTATAGCCAAAACATTGGACTACATGCCAGCAGAAAAATTCCTGGAAGTTTACTGTTTCGTAGATTTCGGCCCCTAAACATGCTCAAAACTCTAAAATCTTCTTTGAAAAAGCTTGGAAATTTCCTGGGCAGATCGTGAAAATCTGACATCGTATGAAGATTTTATGGCGTTTTTGCTAAAAGGCCGAGTTCGAATTTTAGGTGACGTATTTTACTAAAGTTTCTTCGTTCATTCGTATGGATTCTCACTTATTTAACCAGCAATCCTACACTTCTATGAAGATAACACAAAATGGATACTTACTTGAGGAGTCTCCAACTCATTCGAAGGGTTAACAGGGTCGGCATCAACATTGTGAGCACCATTATTTCCATTCAGTCGCGATTCTTGACGATTCTCTTTCTCACTACTATTCAAAGACGAATGAATAGCATGACCGTGTTGGCTTTCCAAAACAATCTCCTCCTGGATCCATCAACAATAATCATCATTATTTCATTCAAGGAAATGCTGAAATCGCTTACATGAAAGGATACTCACATCAACCTCTCCATCGATGATGGATTCCTGAATTGTTCGTATTGAGGAAAGATGAAGACCATCAATAACCGATGGAGCAAAATTCTGAAACCAATTAACATCATTCTTTTGGGGTCCTAATTACATGGACAAGAAAATCGCAACGATAAGGAAAGTGTTAACAACTTACCAAAGAAGCGGCCGGGGATCGCGTACTATTTGTTATCATTCTCAGTAATTCACCCCGCTCCGCTTTCTCCACCCTTGGGACCTGTCTTGCCATTTATAGAAGTCTACAGAATTCGAGGTCTCACAACACGACCACCCTACAATGAGTTAAACAATTAAAGGTGCGATTACTATGCTTTTACCAAAAATCATACGAAAATATTTACCTGTGAAGATTCTGGAGATGTTTTTCTTTTATCACCACTAGAAAGAGGTTTGAACCATGGGTGACCCAAGAGTATTTTAGCAGAAGGAAACACTTGTGTTGGGGATTTAACATCCATCATAAACTTATACAAGCGCTCGAGTTGTTGATTCCAAAATTCTGCATAACCTGGAGTTACGTAAATATCCCGGTCGGTAAAAGAAGACACATAATCACTCTCTTCCACATGTGTGTTATTTAAATGAGCCTAATACTCAACCGATGGTTTATTCATTCGATGACCTGGAGTACACTGATCGAGACCCATTTGTCGAGCCGCTCTCACAATATTATATTCTTCCACCGAAATTCTCCTTGCATCACCGACACTATATAACCAGGAGTGCAACTCAAAGATAAAAGACTTCTCTCCATCACTCAGCCCAGTGCCAGACTTCAAGGTGATGATCTCTTTAGTATCATTGTAAGTGACCAATTGTGAGAAGAAAGGAGGAACTCTCGTCCAGAGACGAAAGTTGAACTCAGACTCAGTGTCTAAAATGCTGATGAGGCATGTCTTTGGTCGTGGTCGCTTTGTAGACCAACGCATAATCCTAGCACTATTTTTCTCAAAGATGGCATGACGAGCGTCAACATTGGGTCCTTGTAAGACTGTTGATGGTGGATTTTCAACAAAGGTCAAATCCGTAAAATCATGATGCTGCATGTTTCTGATATGGCTTCAGGCATGTGACGATTCATATTTTACGAAGCCATGATGAATATGTCTTTCGAAAAGCCTCCACTAGCTGAGCGTTCGATCCCTCGACATTTCATTGTGACCTACCTATGTAGAATAATAGAATTGGGTGGTCCTACTACATAATTGTTTGTTGAGAGGGCTTAACGCCTTCGGGACGTCGGTGATACTCACTTTTCCCCGACTACAGAGAGTGACCCACCTCTCGCATGTAAGAACGATCGGGCGGTTCTCCATCGATTGAGAGCAACAACGCTTAAGGACAAAGTGATACTCACTAATCCCGACTATGTAGAGCGACGTGTATAGACTCGGGTGTTCTCCGTAGTGTCCGAGAGCACCTCGTGATTAGCCGTCTCTCGACTATGCACATAGATTAATTATGCCGTGACATTCACCACCGAATTCCCTTAATAATCTATTATTGCTCCTATTCCATGGTCGAATCCACACCGATCCCATGGAATGGCAATAACAATTGCTCCTATTCCATGGTCGAAATGGCGATCCCATGGAATGGCAATAACAAATGCTCCGATTCCATGATCGAATCTACGACTTGATCTCATGGAATGGCAACAACAATTTATCTCGTTACTCCGATTTCATGATCGAATTCACCGCTAATCTCATGAAATGGTAATAGGTAATTTTATTACTCCGATTCTATGGTCCAATCCACAATCCCATGGAATGGTAATGCCTATTTTATTATTCCGAGTTCATGGTCGAATCCGCATCTGATCCTATGAATTGATAATAAATAACTACTTATTTTATAGTCTCGTTTCATGAATTATGTTACACTGAATTTCATGGATTAGAAATAAATACTCAACAACCGGTCATCTGGACCATCCCTGAGTAAGCCCCACGAAAAATGGTGTAAGTGTACTCGACAATGATGCACGATCGAGCAATCTTGATACACGAACGAGCATCCAAAAACATGAATAGATGATGAATCCTACGCAAAAAAGAGAAAACAACAAATATTAATAAAATAATAAGGAGCGCCCATGGGTCGGGCCCACCGGCCGGCCGGCCATGCCCTAGCAGTGGCCGGTCCCATGCTTCTTTCATTATTTTATCCTATTTTGTTATTTTCATGAACTCATGAAAACTCCTTGATTTTAGCAACTTTCCTTGTTTTTGCAAAATTCATGAACTCTCCATAACTTCATGGATTCATGAAAAAATAATAATATTATAAAAGAAGGAAAAGTGTGTGGGACCGGGCAACATGGCCGACCGGCCATGCCCTAGCCGTGGCCGGTCCCACAACTTACAATCCATAGCCTATTATAATAATCATTCCCCAATTTCATGAAACTCCCTGGTTTCAACAAAATTCATGGATTCTCCATAACTTCATGGATTCATGAAATAATATTATAAAATAGGAAAAGGTGTGCATGGAGCCATGGCCAGTCCCACATCTCACAATCCCAACTAAAATCATGAAAGTTTCAACAAAAACCCATGGTGAAGCCATGCACAAGCCATGGCGGCCGGGTCCCACACCTCACATTTTAAATGTTTCATGGTTTGAGCAAAAAATCATGATTTCTTCATAATTTCTCAAATTTTGCTCAAATCATGAAAATTCAAGAGCCAACATGGTCACGTGACCGGCTAGCCTCTCACAACAATTTTAAATATTAAAATATTCTTATTTTAATATTTATAAAATATTGATCAATTGAGCATACATGCTCATTCCAACAAAATCAAGAATTTCTACCAAGATAAAACTCTTCGAAAATTCACAATGTTGCTCGAACGCACATCAAAAATACCGAAACTCTCAAGACGGAGACACGGACACCATGGCAACACGTACATGCCTTAATGACCGACCAGGGTTATCCCTAGGGCTTGCACAAAGACGGTCCCACATGTTTTCATAATTTCGACCTTTCTTGAATTGCTTGTATTGAGCCCAAACTCTCTCCAACCAACCTCGGGATTGCTCAAACGGATAATGTTTAGTCATGTGACCACCAAGAGCCGGCCCCATGCTCTCTTGGTCGGTCCCCTATCTTTCATACTTAGGTTTTTGCCTAATGTTGAACCAACAAGTAATTCAATAAATGGTGAAACCAAAGATTTAATCATCATTCTTTCACCAACTCTCCAACCGAGGACCCCGGTGTATGCTCACTCGAGCAATCGAGCATCACATGGACGTCCATGGGCTCATGTGATCGGTCCCTCATCGGCTCATGACCTATTTTCATCAATTCGTCGAATAATGAGCAACCCATCACAATTAGGGTTTTCGAACAAACGCTCGACAAATCATTATTCGAGCAAGTTCAAACACTAAATAAATTTATATATTGATCCACGGATTAATCATATAATGATTGGTAGTCTACCAATATTTTAATATTTTTGGGTTACGTCACCAATAAATATTTCGTCGAATTGAGCAACATTTGCTCAAATATTGATCCAGCTATAAATATTTAGTAACCTATCAGTAATTTATCGAATGGAGCAATACTTTCTTAATTGCGCGTCAAATTATTAATTTATCAGTAATTTGTCGAATTGAGCAATACTTGCTCAATTGCAAGTCAAATTCTCGAATATTCAGTAATTCGTCGAATTGAGCAATACTTGCTCAGTTGCTAGAATATTGACCCAATTATCAAATATTCAGTAACTCATCAATATTCAACAACTTGTTGAATTTACAACATTTGCTCAGACAAGCAACATTAATGTTCAATCACTGAGCATTTGTCAAACATGCTCGATTCAACAAAACCTAGGCTCATTGCCTAATCAGTCAACTACTGACAAACTAAATACACGTCTGTCATGCAGACTCCGCGATTCGTGAGACATCAATCACGTCAAATTGGGGTATAACAACTAGGGTTTTGGTCTGGCGGCCTACAGCACGTGGATTCATCCACGACGAGAAATGTGCGTAAGTTGTGTCAACGGTTGAAGGAGTTAGCAAAGTAGTGGGTGCACGATCAGTCAAGTCTCCACACGACATGGAACTGACTTTACCACGATCTCCCACTTTCTCATTATTTCACTGAAGAAACCGTCACACTTACAGGGATCAGTGGTTCATCATTCTTGCAATATAAATAAGTCTAAATCGAGGACAATATCATCATCAGCATTATCATTATCCGTCAACAACTCGATTCAAACTTATTCACAGAACTCAACTTCAGCAGTTCGGCAATATTGCAGAAACCTTCAACACACCCACAATCCTTGATCATCACTGATCCCACACAATCCTCAGCTTCCCTCCTACAGATCAACCCATCTCCCTCTTTGCGGCCGAATTGACTCTGGAACGACCATTGTCTTGGTTTAGGCCAGAGTCATACAGATTTATTTCCCGAACCTAAGCACCCCCTTGGTAGCGGTACATCTGTGTGAGGATTAACATTTGCCCGGTCGAGGAGTCTCGACAGCACACTCGTCTCTCCACTTCCCAAAAACCGGCGAACCGTTTTTCCCCATCCACAGATTGGCGACCACAGTGGGAGATTAATCTCTCGGTTGCAATCTCTCATTCTCACAAAATAGTTGATCTTAGGTTAGGTTCAGTCACCAATCCCAACACAAACAACGCTAGCACTAGCAACAATGGTGGTACTCCAGAAACTACTCCTTCTTCCAACATCGGTGCTGGTGATACCACTCCTCCGCAAACCAACATCGGAGATAATCCTCCATTCGCAGGTCTATTGAAGAAATCAGAAGAAATCCACCTACCATAGGTGATCTCACGAAGGTGCAAGAAACTCTTTCCAAAATCAGATTGACATGGATAACACTCAGAAGGAGCTGTGCAATTATCTCAAAACTCTCACTGACAAGATGTCAGAGAAAGCTCAGAATAAGGGAAAAGCCAAAGAAACATCTCTATTGCCGCTGGTATTAAAGTCACTCCGATCCATGTAGTAGATGATGATGAGATGCACAAAGCTGCAGATAACCCACCAACATAGGAACCTGCAGGCTTCATCACTCGTGAAGACCTGGAACTCTTCATGGATTCATCGTCAACAATCTCCATATCCTGCTGCTACGCAAAGAATTCCTTTCCTGAAGGTCTACACTTCCCCAACATTCACGTTGTACAACGGAACAGGAACGCTCGAGAACACATCTCTCGATTCCCGGATGCACTAGAGAGCACGAGCACAACCATGTCATCCGTTTGAAGGAATTCTCGAAACTCCGACAGGCCGAGCATACACCTGGTACAAAAATATTGCACCTGGGAACATCGCTAGTTGGGGAGAAATGGCTAATACCTTCTACAGGAAATACTTCTTCATCTCAAGGCATATTACTCTCTCCGACTTAGGAAGAATGTCTCAGAAGAGCAATGAACATCCCAATGATTATGTGAAGAGGTTCAGAGTCCAAGCTTTGGATTGTCATGACCCGAATGTCACTGAACAACAACTGGTGGACTTGTGCATCAACGAAATGATCCCGGGTCACAGAGCCTTGCTGGAAAATCTTCGGTTCCAGACTTTCTCAAAGCTTCATGAAGCGGCGAAACGATCAGCGACTACTGCGCCTGCCTTACTGGAAAGAGAAGCAAAAGGAAAGCCGAGCCACCACAACACAAGCATGGTTCTCCAATCTCTCATATTCCTCCTAAGAGCAATGAGAGGATGAACAATCCTAAAATGCACAAACCTCAACCCTGCATCAACAAATGGGGAAATGATTAGACAGACTCAAACTTCCCTCTTCTCACCGAAGAAGTGATCGAGTTACTGGAAGTCTAGATTCAAGATGGTGCAATCAAATTTCCATTCCCCAGGGGAGAAATGGAAAATCCGATGTACTGCCTCTTTCATAGGTATGTCAATCATCCAACAAGTGATTGCAAAACTTTGAAATGCATATTCGAATAAAAGGCCGACTCAGGAGAACTGGGGACTGAAGGTGTACACAAGAATCATCTCTCAATCATAACCTTCACACTCCCCTAAACAACCAGTCAAAGAAGCAGTTCAGTCATTGATCGAGCACATCCGCGAATTACTTTATCTGTCAAGAGCTCAAAGGAAAGACATGTTCACAACACCAAATTACATTGTGTCAGACGTCTGTCCATCCCGGAAATACACCTTGAACCTTTATCCACAGACAAGGAGATGCACAACTGGGGACTGCTTACCACAGTCCATCTCAGAGGAAATTAATTTGGAAGAATATTGATCGATGCTGACACCGCCATCAACAACATTCCACTGAAAACCTTCAGAGTCGCAAGCATCACTCGACAAGAAGCTACTCATGCTCATATCTCAATCAGAGACCATGGAGGAACGCTCTGAGATGCTTATGGCTACATCACTCTCAAGGTGAGAATAGGTTCAACCTGAACAGAGACCAAGTTTCACATAATCGGGAAGATCCAAGATATGACACGATCCTCGACGAGTGTGGATCCATGTCGAAGAGATAACTACAAACAAAACGCCTTTGGTTGCACATCTCTCCAACGAAGAAAGTTCTGATCAAGAATATATGGCGGACGTTCCATCATCAGAGAACTTGGAGAATTTCGAACTTTGACGAGGCCGAAGCAAGAAACTGCAAAAGATGCATAGACATTCATCAAGAGGTTCCACACTCAGGAAAGTCTCATTCATTTCATGTCATGTCCGTGTCATTTATTTCCTTACATGCTATCCTAGCATGGGGACTCATTTCGCTAGCAACTCCGCAAGACGTTATGAATGGTAGCTTCACCGAATTAGTATTTTACCAAGTGGTTAAATCTGACATTTCCCTAAATCGAGCATTGAGACATTCATTACTGAGATAATATCCAAGCATGGCAAGGAACACTTTGGGCGTTTCTCCGTAGCCTTGCAGGAGTGTCCATGTGTGCCACAAAATCAGAAAGCTCTATGTCTGCACAAGTGTTGAATCCCACGTAGGGAAAGGAATGCTGAATCAACAGAAGATAGTTGGGGCCAAGACGATCAAACCTAAGACATGCTCAAGGGATATGACGCTTCAACACTCAAGCATAGAATCCTTCAAATTGTACTCACAATCAAAGAGTACACCTTCGATAATGTCGCTCCAAGCTTCAAGACAAACATATCGACGATGACACACCGATTCACCACCGACATGATCAAAGTGAAACCGAACTACAATCGCCGAGTCTTCACTATCTCCATGACAAGACTTCTGAAGCGATGCAACATCATTCATCCATCGATGGCACGAATTCCTTCAACATGCACCGGGACTTGATCTTATTGACAAGATTCAAGACATAGCAAGTCATTGCAACCTGATGCGATTCCATGAAAACTTTATCAACGGAATCTCTCTACATCACGAACTTTGCACAACTAAGGAACTTCTCTCTTCATCGATCACACCCAGAATGGAGACTGTTGATACAATCTTCCGCAACAACGTCGACTCATTGATGAAGCCAGTTCACGGTAAAGTCATACTGATCATGATAATTTGGGTTGTACTCCCAGTACACCTACATCTTAGGGATGCTCAACCCAACAACTAGTTCGTGAACGTGAAGGTTCACAGAGTGGAGGAACTCCGCCCAAAGATCGACATCAACAAGGATATGTGGAGGAACTCTATTCATGATCTCAGAATCAACAAGAATTTCCGGAGAGAATTCAATCGTGATCTCAGCATCAATAACAGTCTCAGGTGCAACATCAATCTTCATCAACTAACCATTCTCTGAAGCATTGCTCGATGAAGCGGACTTCTCCAAGCATTAATGATTTGTGTCAAGATGTGTAGACATGAAAATATGTTCACATGAAAGTCTTCCCAAAGCTTGCACGACTGATGTGCACAATCCAAAGTCTTCTACAAGATGTTCTCATGACCTCCACAAATGAGATACAACACACTTCAGGCCATGGGTTTACAAAAACGTAAATGGGTGAGGAATGGGACAATGCTTCCTCAACAAAATATGTTCATCTATGTCTCTTCTAAAACATACCAAAAGGGTGCATCAATCGGACATTCGAGCTGAAAGATATGGCCTTTACCGTCAGGTCTATTTAAATCTGAAAAATTTGTACGGGATTACAAATTACAAATGTGCACACTTCGTTGGCTGACCTCTACAACTCCAAATTGAGTGATTCTTTTCTCATGTGATAACTCAGTCTCTTAGCTTCAAAAGTTGGGGTCAAGCATTGAATTCCGACGTCGTATGAGGTTCCTACAGCTTCCAGAGCGTACAACATGCAAGCAGCAATTCTTAGACGGGATTCATAACTTCCACAGTCGATTGGTGTCCACCAAGTCTTTCCACTAAGTAATTCATCAAGGTACCTCCAACTTCGACCGCCTAGGTCTTTACATCAATTTTGTACCTGGGTCCTCTATTCAAGACTTGCCAGAAGAAGAGAAAACGAAAAAGAGAGATTTAACAAAATACTGGGGACTGACGGTCCACTGATCATGACGATCAGTTTCACGGTCCAAGACGCGTGGCACCAGACTCTCATGTGCTAATCATTCATCATAAAAGGAATGCTACCACCGGGACATGAAACCATGGTCATTACATCACTCCCTCTTGAGAGCAACATCAGCTATGGTCCCGTGACTAGGGTTTCAGAAGTGATGTTTCTACTATCGACGTAAAACGGACCGCAAGCACCACCATGCTCATGTATCAATCAAGGGTTCCTGATCTCAAATGAATCAATGATATTAAAATCCTTCACCAACCGTTCAAGACACAAGCGAATGGTCCAAAGACACAACAAGAGTGTTTTACAACAAGCTCGTCCGAGACGATCTTTTCACTGTCATGCGCAAGGAGGTGAGCTGGGAGAAATTGATGACGAATCTAGGGATGGGTAATATACCATTCGCTTCGTATTGATGTCCTCTACAACATATCCATAATTCACAACAATTGGAAAAACGAGCGAAGAGTTATGGCCAAAACATTGGACCACACGCCAGCTGAAAATTTTCTGAAGGTCTCCTGGAAGTTTACTGTTTCGCCTTTTTCAGGCCCTAAAAATGCTCAAAACTCAAAAATCTTCTTTGTAAAATCTTGGAAATTTTCTGGTCTTGAAGATACATATGCATATCGCGAAAATCCGACTTCGAATGAAGATTCTACGGTGTTTTTGCTAAAAGTTTGAAGTCTGAAATTTTCTGGTGACGTATTTCAGAAAAATTACTCGTATACTCACATGGATTCTCATTCATTCATTCACAAATCAGAAATTTCATACTTCTATGAAGATATTACAGGAGATATACTTACTAGGGGAGTCTTTAAATCATTTGAAGGCTCGGCAATGCCGAATCTCCATTGGAAACGCCGCTATCTCCATTCGGTTCGGGATTTTGGGAATTCTCCATATTCCCATATCCCAAAGAAGAGCACGCTTCATCAACATGCTACTTATCTACAATGATTTCTTCCTGGATTCATCAACAACAATTATTATTATTTCATTCAAGGATATGCCACGATCACCTACACGAAAAAGATACTTACATTGACTTCTTAATCAGTGCTGGATTCATGAATTGTTTGCCCGGGAACAAGTTGAAGACCGTCAATCGATGGAGCAAAAGTCTGAAAAGAAATAACAAACCTTGGTCTCGTGATCCTAATTGCACGGACAAGAAAAAGTCATGATATAAGGAGCGCTAACAACTCACCAAAGAGACAAATGGGACTTTACATTGTTCAATATCATTCTATGATCCTTATTTCGGATTCTCCACCTTGAAGACTTATTGTTATTTCGAGTAATCCAAATCAATCGAACAAGGGCCCATTTGTCGAGCTGATTTATCGATGTTATATTCCTCCATCAGAGACTTCCCGTGCATTACTGATGCTAAGTAATCAGGAATACAACTCAGTATGAAGGATCTCTCACCACCACTCAGAGGTCCTGTAAGCACCATTTCTTGAAGTCGCATCTCGTAGAGATATCATCTTTGGAAGTATCATTATGGGAACCAAGTCATTCTTACAAAGTTGATGTGACGTCCATACAACATTCCTACTTCAAAGATATCATCCGTAGATGTAGATTTCATCAAAGCAGTGGAATTAAAGCACAACAAAAATAATTAGGATGCTCATATCAACGTCTACAAAATGGTAATTCTCAACTCTTACCTATTTACGATTTCACGAACTTAGTGATAATAACGTAAAACCTTAAAAACTTGCTCACACCTTCAACAAACCTATGAAGACGAGCAAAAATCCATCATTCAAGAGTCGACACTGACTTTTCATGAAATTATGAATAATTCACATAACCCTTCATGTGAACATTCACTGATTTTCTACCGTGTGTGCATACACCATGAAATCATGAAATTCATGAAAACATTATTGTTTGCTTTCAACAATTGTTTAAAATAAAAACTTGATTTTGCAAAATCTTTCATAAAATCATGAATAACTCATGTAAATCTTTACTGTGTGAACGATTTTTCAAATTTGGACAAACATCCATTCTACAATTGTGAAAACTCACATACAGACATTATTTCACCATGAATAATTTTCGCTCTCAACAAAGTGTTGATCAAAATCAAAACATTGATTTTACAAATATTTCAACGAGAAACTCATGTAAATTTGAAAATATATGTATATATTTTGCTCCCTCTCGCGAGCATCCGAGAGTCTTTCGCTTTGTGAAAATCCGCATATTCATGTGTTAAAATTTTGATTTTCATGAAGCCTCATAAACAAAATTTTATCTATCAGAACTAAATCATGTATATTCAAGGGTTCATGTATCTCTTTCATATTAGGGATTATTGTTCGAACGAACGTGCATATGTTTTCTAAAACAAATTTTCATGAAACTTACGCATACATGCACACATGGAATTTTATTTTGAACAACTCATGAACAATCGAACTTTAAAACAAATTTAGGGCTTCTTCCCTTTTATATCAACCTAATAACACTTGGGTTTCCTCTTTTGGGCTCGAGCCCGAAAATCCTAAATCGACCAAAACTGGACTTTTAACTGACCAAATCAGCAGCACTTTACCTCTCCATGTCCACAAAATAACACTCTATCACACTATCAGGGTCCTCGACCGCACATTTTCTCGTACATGACACCATTGGAGAAAATCGATAATTCTGAAAATTCCTTTGTAGACTGAGTTCAACCACGATCTCGTCGACTGAAAATCACCATCTAATGCTTACCGCAGAACATGATTGTCCCTCACTAAGCAGGGGACTTAATGTTGATGGTGGATTTTCAACAAAGGTCAAATCCGTAAAATCATGATACTGCATGTTTTTTGATACGGCTTCAGGCATGTGACGATTCATATTTTACGAAACCATTATAAATATGTATTTCGAAAAGCCTCCACTAGCTGAGTGTTCGATCCCTGACATTTCATTGTGACCTCTATGTAGAATAATAGAATTGGGCGGTCCTCCTACATAATTGTTTGTTGAGAGGGCTTAACGCCTTCAGGACGTCGGTGATACTCACTGCTCCCTGACTACATGAGAGTGACCTACCTCTACATAGAAGAACGATTGGGCGGTTCTCCAGTCAAATTGAGAGCAACAACGCCTCCAGGACAGTGATACTCACTGATCCTGACTATGTAGAGCGACGTGTATAGACTCGGGTGTTCTCCGTAGTGTCTGAGAGCACCATCAGGATTAGCCGTCTCCTGACTATGCACATAGATTAATTCTGTCGTGGCATTCACCATTGAATTCCCAGAATAATCTATTATTTCTCCTATTCCATGGTCGAATCCACGACCTTATCCCATGGAATGGCAATAACAATTGCTCCTATTCCATGGTCGAATCCACTATCGATCCCATGGAATGGCAATAACAAATTGCCCGATTCCATGATCGAATCTACGACTTGATCTCATGGAATGACAACAACAATTTATCTCGTTACTCCGATTTCATGATCGAATTCACTGCTAATCTCATGAAATGGTAATAGGTAATTTTATTACTCCGATTCTATGGTCCAATCCACGATCCCATGGAATGGTAATGCCTATTTTATTATTCCGAGTTCATGGTCGAATCCGAATCGATCCTATGAATTGATAATAAATAACTACTTATTTTATTGTCTCGTTTCATGAATTATGTTACACCGAATTTCATGGATTAGCAATAAATACTCAACAACGGGCATCCGGACCATCCCCGAGTAAGCCCCACAAAAATGGTGTAAGTGTACTCGACAATGATGCACGATCGAGCACCCGGATACACGAACGAGCATCCAAAAACATGAATAGATGAGGAATCCTACGCAAAACAAGAGAAAACAACAAATATTAATAAAATAATAATAAGGAGCGCCAGGGTCGGGCCCACCGGGCCGGCCGGCCATGCCCTAGCCGTGGCCGGTCCCCATGCTTCTTTCATTATTTTACCCTATTTTGTTATTTTCATGAACTCATGAAAAACTCCTTGATTTTAGCAACTTTCCTTGTTTTTGCAAAATTCATGAACTCTCCATAACTTCATGGATTCATGAAAAAATAATAATATTATAAAATAAGGAAAAGTGCGTGGGACCGGGCAACATGGTCGACCGGCCATGCCCTAGCCGTGGCCGGTCCCACACCTTACAATCCTTAGCCTATTTTAATAATCATTCCCCAATTTCATGAAACTCCCTGGTTTCAACAAAATTCATGGATTCTCCATAACTTCATGGATTCATGAAATAATATTATAAAATAAGGAAAGGTGTACGGGACCGGGCAACATAGCCGGCCGGCCATGCCCAAGCCATGGCCGGTCCCACACCTCACAATCCCTAGCTTTTTATAATTATTATTTCCTAAACTCATGAAACTCCTCCGTTTCAACAAAAACCCATGGATTTTCCATAGCATCACGGATTCATGAAAAATAATATTATAAAATAGGGAAAGGAGTGGGGATCGGGCAACATGGCCGGCCGGCCATGCCCTAGCCGTGGCCGGTCCCACACCCTGCAATCCCTAGTCTTTTATAATTATTATTTTCCTCGAATTCATGAAACTCCTTGGTTTGAGCAAAAATCATGATTTCTTCATAATTTCTCAAATTTTGCTCAAATCATGAAAATTCAAGAGCCAACATGGTCACGTGACCGGCTAGCCTCTCACGACAATTTTAAATGTTAAATTATTCTTATTTTAATATTTATAAAATATTGATCAATTGAGCATTCATGCTCATTCCAACAAAATCAAGAATTTCAGTCAAGATAAAACTCTTCTGAAAATTCACAATGTTGCTCGAACGCACATCAGAAAATACTGAAACTCTCAGTACGGAGACACGGACACCATGGCAACACGTACATGCCTTAATAACCGACCAGGGTTATTCCTAGGGCTTGCACAAAACCGGTCCCACATGTTTTCATAATTCTGACCTAATTTGTCAATTGCTTGTATTGGGCCCAAACTCTCTCCAACCAACCTGCGGATTTCTCAAACGACAATAACATCGGGTCCCGTGACCACCAAGAGCCGGCCCCATGCTCTCTTGGTCGGTCCCCTATCTTTCATACTTAGTTTTTTGCCTAATGTTGAACCCAGCAGTAATTCAATAAATGGTGAAACCAGCATTTAATCATCATTCTTTCACCAACTCTCCAACTGAGGACCCTGGTGTACGCTCACTCGAGCAATCGAGCATCACATGGATGTCCATGGGCTCATGTGATCGGTCCCTCCTCGGCTCATGACCTATTTTCATCAATTCGTCGAATGATGAGCAATCCATCACAATTAGGGTTTTCGAACAAACGCTCAACAAATCATTATTCTGAGCAAGTTCAAACACTAAATAAATTTATATATTGATCCACGGATTAATCATATAATGTTTGGTAGTCTACCAATATTTTAATATTTTTGGGTTACGTCACCAATAAATATTTCGTTAATTGAGCAACATTTGCTCAAATATTGATCCAAACTATAAATATTTAGTAACCTATCAGTAATTTGTCAAATGGAGCAATACTTGCTCGATTGCACGTCAAATTATTAATTTATCAGTAATTTGTCGAATTGAGCAATACTTGCTCAATTGCACGTCAAATTCTCGAATATTCAGTAATTCGTCGAATTGAGCAATACTTGCTCAGTTGCTAGAATATTGACCCAATTATCAAATATTCAGTAAATCATCAATATTCAACAACTTGTTGAATTTACAACATTTGCTCAGACAAGCAACATTAATGTTCATGAATCACTGAGTGTAGGAGCAGAATATCGCAGCAACCTTCACTTGCGAATTATTAACGACGCAACTTAATAATGTCGCAGAAGAAATATTAGAAACGACGCAACAAATGACATTAGCTTAAATATGAGAAAGGTGTGACGATTCTCGCAAGAGTCAAGAAGACTTGCGAAGACTAACATTTGTAGACTGCGAAATGTCGCAAGGTAAATCCGAAATTAAGGGAAATATTAGTTGTACATGAGCCGTCATCCACTATGTAATATCCTATATAAAGAGAAAGGCAGGGGAGAGAGAAAGGGGGACAATTTTGGTAAAAGAGAGAGAGATATTTTTAGAGAGAGAATATCGCAAGAACCTTCACTTGCGAATTATTAACGACGCAACTTAATAATGTCACGTAAGAAATATTAGAAACGACGCAACAAATGACATTAGCTTAAATATGAGAAAGGTGTGACGATTGCAAGAGTCAAGAAGACTTGCGAAGACTAACACTTGTAGACCCGCGAAATGTCGCAAGGTAAATCCGAAATTAAGGGAAATATTAGTTGTACATGAGTGTCATCCACTATGTAATATCCAATATAAAGAGAAAGGTGGAGAGAGAAAAGGAGGATACACATTTTTGTAAAAGGGAGACACATTTTTGGAGAGGTCACATTTTGTAGAGAGAGAGAATTTATTTTCTTTATCATCTTCTTCCCCAAAAACTAGATCTAGAGCTCTACAAAATATCCATTAATGGAGATTGTAAATGTAATACTAATGTAACCTCAAGAATCATAGTGAAGAACCATGGATGTAGACACATTGATCGAACCATGTAAAAATCCTTGTATCAATTTATATTTCTAGTACTTATATTTGAAATTTAGATGATTAATAAGATTTAGATCTACAAAATATTATAGGGGGTGTGTTGTGGGAAATCGCAACTACATTTTTGGCGCTAGAAACAGGGAGAGAGTAATGGATTTTGTCCTTCCTGTAATTTGTTGGTTTAAGAAATTTCCATGAAGATTAGCTACCTGTTCATGTTTATTTTTAGATCTTAAAGTTTCGGTGGAGAAAAACGGAAATTTCATGGAAGAAGTTACACTTTCGGTGGAGTAAACATCATCAACAATTTAAGGACATGAAAAGAAGAAGAGGAAAAAATTAGTTTCTGTGGTGAAGTTCACGGAAGAAAATCAAGGTTTCTGTAGGATCATAATATCGCAACTTACAAGACTCGCGGGATTAATAAACGACGCTGTCGCGAGGCAGTCGCAGGAGCTAAAATAAACGACGCAATGAATAACGACACACACGCAAAACATAAAGAAGACGAAAGACCGGCGAAGGTTAAAGAAGTGTCGCGAGAGCGAATGTTTGTGCATCTCGCGACACTTCGCGGGACATTCCCGAAAATAAAGGGTAGCTTAGCTGTCATCCACTATGTATTACCCTATATAAAGGGCTAGATGAGTCTGTAATGAGGGGGAGGATCTTTTTAGAATTGTTAGGCAAGTCATTAGAGAGAGAAAATTTAAGAGTGTTTTAACTTCTAAGTGTAATTCTATTTTCCTGTGTAAACACTTCATGAATTCAATCAATAAATGTTCTTGATCTTATATCTTCTAATGGATTAATTAGGCAAAATCGAGTAAGGGGTGTAGTGTGGGAAATCCTGCTACTACATATGCGCTAGAAACAGGGACTGTGCAGAGATTGACGTAGAAATTGGAAGGAATTTGGATTAACAGAAAAAAAAAAAAGATTTGGAGAAGATCCTCAAGAATTCATTGAAAAAGAAAAAATGGCTAGAAGAAGAAATGTACAAGGGCAATCAACTATTGTAAGAAGAAGTGGGAGACTTGCTGGAGAAAGGAGGAATGAAACAGAGAATCATCAAGGATGAATAGGAGAAATGATGGAGAAGATCAAAATCAGCCACCGAACTCCCTAGTAGCAAACGCGGTTGAGGATTATGATAGAGTAAGTGTACATACTTGGAGATCCGATTTCAAGACGAGAGAGAAGAGGAGCAAGCAGTTGGTGAACAATGGACAAGGAGGAGGAGAGCAAGAAATGAATGGAGAAATGAATCTAGGTAACGAAGAAATCGCAAAGATTAGAAAGATTGAGACAAACAATACATGAGGAGAGACGGCTAGAGGCAGAGGAACGAGCAAACTTGACAAGACAGTAATCATGAATTGAGGATGGAAAATATGAGGTTGCAAAATAGGAGATCTAGAAGTAGCGTGAGATCAAGTTCAAGATCGAATGGAGAAGAAAGAAGGAGAGTTTTACCAATGTAAAGCACCGATGAAGAAACACAAAATCCGAATATAGAGCATGGCGAGAGAAGAGAAGAAATAGAAGATCGTTATATTCCTCACCAAAATCTTCAAAATGAGCGGAATAGGGAAAATCAAGGAAACATGCAACTCCAAGAATTGAATGACCCAACTTGCCAAGGGAGAATAATCTTGCACGGGAGAGAAGAACTGAGAAGAAACCGAGAGATCGAGGATGACATTGAGAGACACTACATTGAACAAGCGCGGCTAGCTCGCGAAAGAGAAAGGCTAAGAGAAGAAATGGAAAATCAAGAGATGGAGGAGGCAATCCGGCAGAATAACCATGATAACCGCGAAAGAAGAAGGGAACAAAATCGTGCCAATAGAAATATTAATGAAGAATATGAGAGGGCGCAGGTGAGAGCTGAGAGACAACCAAGAAGAGAGAACAACCGATATAATGGCGTGCGAATTGAAGAAAGAAACGAAGAAGAGCGTCGCAGGGAAAGGAGAGAAGAAAATAACGAACAAGAAGGTCAAAACAGCACGAGCGAAGAAGGAGAGAAGCAGAGCTAAAAAGACCAAGAGAATCAAGTTCGAGGCAAATGAACAAATCTTAAGAGAACTGGCTGAAATGAGAGGATTGTTGAACAAGCAGAAGGGAAGGAGGAAGGAAACAATTGGACGAAGCCATCGCAGAGGCCGCGAAGAATCCCTTCACGCTAGAAGTACAGATGGGAGGAATACCTCCTAAGTGCAATCTCCCCGCATTAACAAACATCTTCGATGGAACAACTCGTGCGGTGACAAAGATATTAAGGCCTATATGAGGTGTATGTTGCAGTGGGAGAATCATGATGCCATATTGTGCAAGTATTTCGCATCAAGCCTAATTGGAGAAGCACTAAAATGGTTTGAGGGACTACCAAGGAACACAATCACATCATTCAATCATTTACAAGCCACATTCCTAGGAGCATACATAAGTAACAATTCTTCACGACAGTGTATTGAAGATGTATTCGGGTTGAAACAAGGGTTGGCGAGAGCTTAAGGCAGCTTGACAATAAGATGGAGAACCATGTGTAGCGAAATGGCAGGACGGGTTGAGGAAAGATATCTCATCCTCTCATTTGTGAATGCTCTCTTCGCGACTAACTTGTTGTACATTCAAATCTTTAGAGTTAAAAATACAATCACGATGGCGTAACCGCGAGAATTACAGAAGAATATATCGCCTTAGAAGAAAGATTTAATGAAATGAATTCTTATCCAATCGCGAACACAAACTCGAATGTCGCGAACGCAAGCTTGTTACCTCGCTCATCAATACAAATGGCGAGCACTTCGCAAGGACAAAGCAAGGTGGAAGGATGATGAGAGACAGCGGAAGATAGTAGCTATGGGAAGCCATGACCAGGAGGAATTTGAACAAGAAAGGAACTACTATAACCGTAACAAAGAATAATAAGATTCAGAGGCTAGACAATGTGCAAGAAACTTATGGTGGACGAAGGCAATATAACCATGGAGGGCAGAGAAGCCGCAGTAACAGTGTGGGAACCAATTAGGATGCCTCCACCGAATGCTAGTGTGGAAAAGATCCGGGAGGCTATACTCGTGATGGAAGAAGTACCAAAGACTTGGAACGCTGGGGATGGAACCACCACCAAAGCTGATGTAAGTCATGAGTTTTGTTCTTACCATCGCTTCCATGGACATCAAACAAACGACTGCAGAAATGTAAAGAGAATTATTCTCGTGGATGATTGATCAAGGGAAACCGAATCACTTTCTAAAAGGAGAAGAAAAAGGCCAGACATTACCACCACCACCTTAAATGCAATGTAATAATGCTGTCAACGAAAGGAAAGGAAACATTTGTGATAGAAATCGAACGAAAGCCAAAAATTTGAATTGCAACTCTATCGTCCACTCTTATCGCACAATCGAAGATTTTCATGACAATGTGCTCGTGAGAGTCTTTTGCGAGAGATGCCGATGATAAAGAAATAATGAGCTCTGGCGAGAACGACGCAGCTTAGAAAAGTGGCAAACAAGACTATTTCTTTCTCTCTGCAGATGAAGTGCCAAAAGGAAGAGAAACACATGATAGCCCGTTGGTTGTGAAACTAGAGATTAACCCGAAACCAGCTTGATGGAGAAGATGATGAGGCGAAGCTTGTCGGGCGATCAACCGAATCTTAATCGACACGGAAGTTCGGTAAATATTCTCTTCTACCATACTTACAAGACGATGGGAGGAAAAGATGAGGATTTGATCCCCTCTACATACAAGATATATGGCTTTAATGGCACCGCAAACAAACCAAAGGGAGAGGTTCACATGAGAATACCTCTACAAGGATTATCAATCGATATTTTATTCGTGTGGTTGACGTGGAATCTCCATACAATGCGCTGATTGGGAGGCCATGGCTTCATGAAATCTTGGGAGTCGCGTCAACATATCATCAATGTATTAAATTCCCACATCCAAATGGCATTGGTATTATACAGGAGATTGGAAGGAGTCGCAACAATGTCATGAAGTAGATGTAGAAAGTCGAAGAAAGGAATGCCAAAAGAAAAGGTTGGAAACAACATGTGAGAGATGAGCAGAGAAAGGAAAATTGATGGTGGATGCCATAGAAGTAAGGATCGAACGTACCTCGCGAGGTGAGTGCCTAGAGACAGCGAATATTATGGTAATAAAGAAGCAAAGGATATGAGGAGCAAAAGGCATAAGAAGTGAATAATCAACAAAAAAAAAAAAAAAGAGAAAAAGTAGCAATTGAAGTAATGATGTGCGAGAATCTCAGACCAAGAGTATATGGGAATTCAATTAAGAAAGAAAATGAAAATACGTAATTGTGCGAATACTTTGCAAACAAGAATCAAGCAAATAATGAAACATGAATGATTGAATGATTTAACAAATATGAATAAGTAAAAGAATGGGACAAACCTTTATGGCGTACACCCTAGTTCGCGAATAACATTTCGTAAGAGGCAAATGTAAGACCTGAAGTGCGTCATAATGGGGGTATCTCTCGACATGGCTCGGGGAAGGTTACACCGCTCCCGAAGCCCGAGTCATGGAAATTTGGGGCCCATGAAAGCCTATCCGGAAGAGGTACCTTGGATTCCCAACTATATATGTAGGTTATACCTCGGTTGGGCGACCGAGGGTCTCTTCTTAGGAGTCGTTGTATGCTCAAGGCGCCGGGTACACGGTTGAGCCGGAGTGCCCGGATGGATGAACCTACCTGGCCATTCTTGGCAAGTCTTGGCATGCGTTGCACTCGCCCGAAGAAAACTCCACTTAGGGTGCGCCTCGTAACCATAAACCATATAGGTATAAGGGATAAGAGGTGCGAAAACAATCGGTTGTTGTTAAGACCGGATGGGAGGAGCTAGTCTTGTATGGCCGATGTTTCGCCTCCTTGAAGGGGCAACCGGGGAGATGATAAGGGCGACGCTCTCCATTAGGGGGTGTCAAAAAGACGCAAATGTCATGAGGCTTTGTTTTCGCAAGGAGACTTAGGCTTGTCATATTTGTGCAATGATCCCGCAGAGGCAATAATACTAACGCGAGGGTAAGGCGAGATCAATGGGTCTTTACACGAAAGTGTACGGACGTCCTGCGATTTCGTCGCAAGACGGCAATGTCATGGGGCTTTATGTTCGCAAGGATATTTAGGCATGTCATATTGTCGCAACTAAAACATCCTGCAGAGGCAAAAATACTTGGAAAATGATAAGGCAAGATCAAGGGGTCCTTACATACAAGTGTAAAGACGTCCCCGCGATTTTGTCGCGATAAAAGGTGGCAGGGGAGGACCTCTAATTAGGGAGGTCTGACTTGGAAGACCACACAAAAATGATAAGGCAAGGTCAATGGGCCATTGCATGAAAATGTAAAGGCGGCTTGCAAACTTGTCGCAACAAGAAAAATTAAAGTGAAGACCACCAAAAGCATAAGGCGACATTGTCGCAACGATACATTTTAATAACAATGATGACAAATAAGATCTTTCATCCGAAGATAAATAACAGAGGCAAGTATGGGAATGGGGAAAGTAAAATATTGTTATTCATCTTCTGATGAAAGAGTTATACATCAATAATGTTAGCCGATTATATCACAAGGAAGAACTACCCGAGGGGAAAAAATCCAAGAAATACACTATAATAAGGATACAGAAATGTACAGATATTACAAGCAGAAAAAGAAAACAAAAAGAGAGTTATTTCTTTGGTGATTCTTCTTCATCCGATTCTTGATCCGATTATTCTCATCGCTTAATTTTCTTCTTCGCCAGCCTCGCTATCAGAAACGTCTGAGACAGGCAGATTCTCAGGAATCTTTTCAAGGAGACAGGGATATGAATGCAGAGGGATATTGTGATCCTTACAAACATACTCCATGCCTCCATTGCGAAAAACGAACAAAGATCATTGCTAAAATTCTCCACTGTCGTTAGAAATTGTTTCTTCAACCGGAATATCTATTCTCGCGAAGGGAGAGATTCTTTGCGAAATGTTCTTTTCGGTTTCGAGTTCTTCAATTCTCGCCGGAAAATTCCCGCGAGTTGTTCTTTCTCGATTCAAGCTCTCTAATTCTAACCCGAAGCCTCTTCTCGATTCTCGCAAATAAGTAACAACAAGTTAATAATTTACAAGCAATATTACAAGTAGTAAGAGGTAGTAAGGTGTAATAAATAACCTTTCTATCGATATCATATCTTTAATCAAGGAAGTATGCTCGGCGTGAAGACTAACATCAACACCTAGGTTATTCCCGGCATTATCTAAAACTTTTGCAGCCCTGTGCGAATTCATCGTCACTATTTATAACAAGGAGGGAACGAATTTGATCTTCTCGCTCACTAAGCAAGGAATTCTGGCGAAGTAATTCATCCCGTTCAATTTGTAGTTCAAGGAGAGATTTTTGAAATGTTGCTAATGCCTCGTGCACCATTGTTAGCAATCCGATCTTTATCATCTATAAGGTCACTAATTTTCTTCCTCAAAATTTTGATTTCTTTATTGGACTCGAGAAACATTCGTTTAAATTGGTTGGCAAAAGCACTTAAACCAGATCTATGTTCAATTTCTAAAAGACGATATTTGGTCCAAGTTCATTTAATGAAAGGGAGTTAATTTTGTTTGATGAACTACTTAAAGAGTTGTTGAGGTGAGCGAGAAGAAGGTTATTATCCATAGGATCAGAAATGTATGGAGAAGAATAGCCTCATCGGAGAGATTATATACATCTCGCGAAAAGTAATAAGTTAGGTAGCAATAGGCGACCGTTAAAATAAAAATAGTAAAAGGAGGTAAAATTTTATACCATAAAGTTGCCGATTAGCGTTTTGAAGAGTGGACACCTTATCCCTTTGGGAGTCAAGTTCGGTATTTAACTTTGAATTCTCTCGTCTTTATCGCGAGATGACGCAGCCTTCTGGCCTCTAATTCTTGAATCTTCTTGCTCAATTGCAAATTCTTCTTTTCAAGATTGTTGCGTCTTCTCTCAAGGTCTGAGGCAACTACAAAGGAAGTTCTTCCAACCTATAAAAGAAGATAGAAAAATCATTAAAACATATATATATACTTAAACAATCTAAAAGTTAGCAGTGGAAGTATGACCGTACACATACCGTAGACCCAAGTGCATTCAAAAGGTCGGGAGACACAATTCTAGAGACTCCATTGAATGAATTATTGCCTTCCAAAGAAAGCAAAGATTACACACGTTTGCGAGAGACCCGCAAAGAGAAGCTAGGGGAGCATCTCCCATTCCTTGGAAACAAGCCCCGAGAAGATGCTAGATAACCGATCCATGGAAGAATCGGTCGATGGAATCTTCTTGGCGAGAGAAGGATTCGAGTCATGGTTATCCTCGTCGAAGATTCAGAGCTTGAGCTAAGGCGAGAAGAGGATTGAACCTTTCGCTTCTTAGTTAAAGGGGCGAGGATTTACCCTTGCGAGCGACGCTTTACCCTTACTTTTAATCTTCGCAAACAATAGTTTCTTCAACTCCAACCTTCGCATACACGTAAAGATAAGAAACGGAGGCAACAATACTGTTTTAAATAAGAAGAAAGGAAGTGATTCTTACTTCACTCGTAAGCGATCGAAGCAATGTAAGAGTATCCTCCGACGGATCCTTTTTGTAGCTTCTTCTCAACCTGGCTATCTGAAAGAGTTCACAAACTCAGCAATTATAGAAAGAAAGTTGCGAAAGCAAAATTTGAAGTTGGAAACATACCTCTTTCTTCTTCTCGTGCCATTTGAATTCCCAAGGATGATATCCTCGCGAGATTCGCAGAAGAATATGCGAGCCCGCGATGTAAGGACCATTTAAGATCAAGGGTACGACCCACCATTTCTCATCTTTGGAATGACGAGGAGAGGTATTATTGCCTGGGTGCCAATCAATGTCTTGCATGAGTAATTTATCTTCAGAGACATTATCCTTTTTCTTCAGGCGAACGCCCCAGCGAGATCTCGCATTCACCATAGTTATCACTGAGTAATTTTCAAAAAAATTTTCCACAGTGTATTTCTCCACGGCTATTTCCAAGTCTCGCGAATTTGGGATTTCGGCGGTGTTAGGGTATAAAGATCCTTTGCTCGCACCGCGGTTCGCGAACTCAAGCATCAAAGCGAATACAATCGCCACTTAATTGATAAACAAACTCCGAGAGAATTTTTCATGGGCCAAGATTTCATAAAATAGAGGCATCTCAGGATTGTACAAGGGAATGGGGAGTCCCGCGAGAAGCTGACCTAGCGAGACTATAATCTTTTGATCATCACATTGATGATCAGAAAACAAATTTGCAGAAAGAATAGATGAAGGTTCCTGATTAGGAATGGTTGATAGAGTAAAACCCTTCTCAAGCAGCTTTTGTTGAACTTCTTCAAAAGAAGTTTTGTATGCACGACCGATGGCAGCCATTTATCAGTATGGGAATGGAAGGGAGATTGGAGATTAAGATCAACGCTAGAAAGGATGAAGAAAAGATCTGCAGTAGCAGGAGCGCAAATTGCGGAAGGAGAGAGTCAAAGAAAGGTTGCAGAGAGAAACTAAAGAATGAAAAGGAGGGGAAAAGAAAACTATATATAGGGAAAAAGATCCTCGAGAAAAACGAGGTCATTTAATGCGAAGAGACATGAATGGTCAAGAATAAGCGGTTGAAAGAGACGTGTCAAGAAAAGACATTAATAATCAAAATCCGTGTAAAAGTACAAAACTGAAACGGATAAAGATAAGCAGTCGCGGCAAGAATATTATAAAAATTCGTATATATCTCAAAGAAGCTCCGGAACTTCGCAAAAGAATAGAGGCAAGTACGTACTTTTCAAGTCCAGTATTCTTCTGCTCGTTCCTTCATCAACAAAAATCAAAGATTGCTACCACGACAGATTTTTCCTTAAAGATCGCTCTTCAAGCAATATTTAAGGAAAAAGAGGCAAGATGTAGGATCATAATATCGCAACTTACAAGACTCGCGGGATTAATAAACGACGCTGTCGCGAGGCAGTCGCAGGAGCTAAAATAAACGACGCAATGAATAACGACCGGCAAAACATAAAGAAGACGAAAGACCTGGCGAAGGTTAAAGAAGTGTCGCGAGAGCGAATGTTTGTGCATCTGCGACACTTCGCGGGACATTCCCGAAAATAAAGGGTAGCTTAGCTGTCATCCACTATGTATTACCCTATATAAAGGGCTAGATGAGTCTGTAATGGGGGAGGATCTTTTTAGAATTGTTAGGCAAGTCATTAGGAGAGAGAAAATTTAAGAGTGTTTTAACTTCTAAGTGTAATTCTATTTTCCTGTGAAAACACTTCATGAATTCAATCAATAAATGTTCTTGATCTTATATCTTCTAATGGATTAATTAGGCAAAATCGAGTAAGGGGTGTAGTGTGGGAAATCCTGCTACTACAGTTTCAATGGAAGATTTCCATGTTCAAGAGAAAAACAAAGAGAAAAATTGTTGAAGGAAATAAAGGAAGGCGAAGAGAAGATAAGAGGCGATATTTGTGATTTTTATCACAAAAAGAAATTCGCACGATGGGTTTGAGTTGGAGCGAATAAGCAAGAGGTCACGGGTTCGACTCGCAGAGACACATATTTTTTATTTTTCGGTGGCGAATAAGAGAATAAATAAAAAAGTTATGAGTTAATTTCGCAGAGAAGTTCTTGAAAAGTTGGTCCAGAGAGCAATGTGTGCGTTCGTGGTCGCAAGTTCGAATTCACTTGCGAGCATAATTTTCTTCTTTTTTACAGAGGGGAAAAAATGGATAATTTCGCAAGGTTATTTCATTATAGTTGGTTATCTGCGAAGTTAATGAGTTCATGGTCGCGAGTTCAAATCCCAACGAACGTCTATTTTTCGCATGGATTTTTCGCAAGAGTATTTCGCAAGAAGAAAGTAGGTGATTATTTCGCAGAGGCAGGGCTAGCACAGTTGGTCAGGAGGCATGAATGCAAGCAGAAGGTCGCGGGATCAATTCTTGCTTCTCGCAAGCTTGTTTTTGTTATGCGAAATTTATACAAAATTGCTTCTCGCAAAGTTAGTCATTGATTACTTCGCAAAATCTTTGATTATTTCGCAAGAGAGGGTTAGCACAGTTGGTATGGTGCGATAATATGCAAGTAGCAGATCGCGGGTTCAATTCTTGCCTCTCGCAGCTATTTTTGCTAAGTGACATTTATACTTCGTGCAACGTGTTTTTCGCGCGAGGTCGACAACAACAGCAAACCACAAAAGCTAAGTACCACTTTCCTTAAACATTTTACTTACAACAAATAAAAGATTTTTGATTTGAATCACAAAACGCGATACGATCTTTAATTATAAAGATTTCACAACTACAAAGATTTCAGAATTATAATATATTAGAATTTCTCTTGAATATTTACTTTGCTTCAATTGATATGATATTTAACATGAAGATATGAGAATAAAGGAATGAATGAAAGAGAAGAATGGAAGAATGAATGAAAGAAGCAAGACTATGCGACAATTTCGCAAAGATAATGAGAAGGAATAATAAAAAATCAATGATATATACGAATGGGACGAACCTTTATGGCGTACACCCTAGTTCGCGAATGATATTTCGCAAGAGGCAAATGTAAGACCTAAAGTGCGTCATATAAGGGGGTATCTCTTGACATGGCTCAGGGAAAAGGTTACACCGTTCCTGGAACCTGAGTCATGGATATTTGGGGTCAATAAAGCCCATCCGGAGAGATACCTTGGATTTTCAACTATATATATAAGGTTATACACATTTGGACGACCGAGGGTCTCTTCTAAGGAGTCGAGTGTATGCTCAAGGCGCCGAGGTACACGGTTGAGCCAAGAGTGCAGGGCATTTGAAGTGTCTCGGCCATTCTTGGCAAGTCTTGGCACATGCCGCACTCGGCCCGAAGAAAACTCCACTAAGGGTGCGTCTCGTAACCATAAGCCATATAGGTATAAGGGATAAGAGGCTGCGAAAACAACCGGTTGTTGTTAAGATCGGATGGGAGGAGCTAGTCTTGTATGGCCGATGTACGCCTCCTTGAAGGGGCAACGGGGAGATGATAAGGGCGGCACCCTCCATTAGGGAGCTGATAAGTGTCTTAAGACGCAAATGTCATGAGGCTTTATTTTCGCAAGAAAATTTAGGCTTGTCATATTTATGCGATGATCCTGAAGATGCAATAATACAAAACGCGAGGGTAAGACGAGATCAATGGGTCTTTGCATGAAAGTGTAAAGACGTCCCGCGATTTTCGTCGCAAGACGACAATGTCATTGGGCTTTAAGTTCGCAAGAATTTATAGGCATGTCATATTGTCGCAATAAAAATATCCTACAGAGGCAATAATACTAAAGAAATGATAAGACAAGATCAATGGGTCATTACATGAAAGTGTAACGACGTCCTGCGATTTTGTCGCAAGATGGCAATGTCATGGGACTTTATGTTCGCAAGAATATTTAGACCTGTCATATTGTCGCAATAATGAGAGGTGGCAAAATAAGACCTTTAACTAGGAAGGCAAAATAAGACAACACAAGAGAAATGATAGGCAAGGTCAATGGGTCATTACATGAAAATGTAAAGACGTCTTGTGATCTTGTCGCAATGACAAATTCAGCAGAAACATTTGCGAGATTATGCTTAATCTTCCATTTGCATACAAATTACAGAGGCAAGTGTGGAAATGAAACTGAGGCAAATAAATAACATACATTTAATATTATGATCATATTATTATGCGATACTAATAGTGCAGAAATAAGGAAAAATGAGGCAGGAGTAAGAACTTGCGAGGAACAATAAATACGTGAAGAAGAATGTATATATTAAAGACAAAGCCAGAGAAATGAAGAAGGGAAGCAATTTAAAGCTACATAAATTCTAGAGCGGCAAAATGAGCTAAGTAACACAAACATTATCTATACATTGCAATAGATAAGCATTCTCATCATACAAGCATCATACTCGCATCATGAAAGCATTGCATAAGCATTTCATGGCATAAACATCGCATACACATTTCATAACATAATCATTAAATAAGCATATTATTCGCACAAGTATTTTACAAAATTTCGCAGAATCATTCAGAATTTCGCAAGATTATTCGGAATTTCGCAAGATTATTCAGAATTTCGCAGGATGTGATTATTTCACAAGATGTGATTATTTCGCTCAATTATTTCACACAATTATAAGCAACTTGAAGAGATTATACTATCTTATGAGCACAAAGCATGAGGCAGAGGCAAGATGAGAATGAAGACACAACTCGCTCATTCAACATTTCTCAAGGATTTTATCCTCATAGATAAAGAACAAGAGGCAACTATGGAATACCGAGAAAACATTTTATGTTCTTTATCTTCTCGGCAAGAATCATTTCCAAAATGGACGTTCATTAATGAACAACAAGAATCCTCATCAAAAATGGAGTAATAATTTCACATGAATAGAGGCAATACTTATTACTCGCATTCAAGGATGGATACTTCATATAATTCTTCAAGGATACTTCATACTTCATACTTTTTATACTTCTTCAAGGATACTTCATACTTCTTATACTTCAAGGGTTGATACTTCTTATTTATTTCGCAAAGCTTCGGAACTTCGCAAAAGAATAGAGGCAAGTACGTACTTTTCAAGTCCAGTATTCTTTCGCTCGTTCCTTCATCAATAAAGATCAAAGACTACTACAACAACGGATTTTTTCTTAAAGATCGCTCTTCAAGCAATATTCAAGAAAAAAGAGGCAAGATGTAGGAGCAGAATATCGCAGCAACCTTCACTTGCGAATTATTAACGACGCAACTTAATAATGTCGCAGAAGAAATATTAGAAACGACGCAACAAATGACATTAGCTTAAATATGAGAAAGGTGTGACGATTCTGCGAAGAGTCAAGAAGACTTGCGAAGACTAACATTTGTAGACCTGCGAAATGTCGCAAGGTAAATCCGAAATTAAGGGAAATATTAGTTGTACATGAGCTGTCATCCACTATGTAATATCCTATATAAAGAGAAAGGCAGGAGAGAGAAAAGGAGGATACACATTTTTGTAAAAGGGAGACACATTTTTGGAGAGGTCACATTTTGTAGAGAGAGAGAATTTATTTTCTTTATCATCTTCTTCCCCAAAAACTAGATCTAGAGCTCTACAAAATATCCATTAATGGAGATTGTAAATGTAATACTAATGTAACCTCAATAATCATAGTGAAGAACCATGGATGTAGATCACATTGATCGAACCATGTAAAAAATCCTTGTGTCAATTTATATTTCTAGTACTTATATTTGAAATTTAGATAATTAATAAGATTTAGATCTACAAAATATTATAGAGGGTGTGTTGTGGGAAATCCTGCAACTACACTGAGCATTTGTCAAACATGCTCGATTCAGCAAAACCTAGGCTCATTGCCTAATCAGTCAACTACTGACAAACTAAATACACGTCTGTCATGCAGACTCCGCGATTCGTGAGACATCAATCACGTCAAATTGGGGGATAATAACTAGGGTTTTGGTCTGGCGGCCTACAGCACGTGGATTCATCCACGACGAGAAATGTGCGTAAGTTGTGTCAACGGTTGAAGGAGTTAGCAAAGTAGTGGGTGCACGATCAGTCAAGTATCCACACGACATGGAACTGACTTTACCACGATCTCCCACTTTCCCATTCTTTCACTAAAGAAACCGTCACACTTACAGTGGGATCGGTGGTTCATCATTCTTGCAATATAAATAAGTCTAAATCGAGGACAATATCATCATCAGTATTATCATTATCCGTCAACAACTCGATTCAAACTTATTCACGTAAATCAACTTCAGCGAGTTCGGCAATATTGCGTAAAACCTTCAACACACCCACAATCCTTGATCATCACTGATCCCACACAATCCTCAGCTTCCCTCCTACAGATCAACCCATCTCCCTCTTTGCGGCCGAATTGACTCTGGAACGACCATTATCTTGGTTTAGGCCGGAGTCATACAAATTGATTTCCCGAATCTAAGCACCCCCTTGGCAGCAGTGCATCTGTGTGAGGATTAACATTTCGCCCGGTCGATGAGTCTCGACAGAACGCTCGTATCTCCACTTCCCAAAAACCGGCGAACCGTTTTTCCCCATCCACAAAGACCCTACGAGGAGTTGGAGCATTTTTTTCAAGGTGTTCCCACATTAAAGCTTGGAGAAACATGGTATTTGCATATGTTTCGATTTTCATGAAGCCATCAGAGACACTGGAGTCCATAACTAAGGAGTCTAAGTTGGCAAATAGCGAACCCAAAAATAAACTACCAATGGGAAGCTTCTCACCTTTAGCCATCTTTATGGCGAAAGGAATTACAAATGGCTTAAGCAAATGTCCACTATCTTAAAGAATGTCTCTGGAGAGCCACAAGCACAAAAAGCAGCAATGGTTAAAATACTGTCAGTAGGTTCTTCAGGAACTCCATCTTTTGGCCACCAGCATCTCAACCACTCAGCATAGCAAGTTTTGGATGACTCGTTGAATTTGTGCATTTTAGCTTCCAACACGCTAGACATCGCATTCTCCTCACCGAGGTCTCTTGTGGAAGTTGCCGATGGTGGAAGATGTGAGCGACTACATCTTCCTAAGTGATAGTGAATTCTCCCCATCCGCATATGAATGTGTGAGTAGGAATGCACCAACGAGCAAGCAAAGCTACCATACCGGTATGTCGTGATTGATCACTAAATCCCCATTGCTTGAATAGCTCGTGTCACTTGTGCACGATCCAGCATAGTTCTTACATGGCTATAGCCCAGCATGTGACGTGCCCATCCGGAGAAATGCGCCAGGGGTTTTCGAGAAAGTTTGAGTTTCCACGTGAGAACCCAAATAGTGCTTCCCACTCAAACAGAATCTAATTATCGCCTGAGGACTTACCAACTTGTTCTGAGTAATGCTTCTGGGATTTATGAGCAACCGAAATGCGGAACCTGAAGGACGCCTTTCGGGTTTGTACTGAAACACAAAGAATTCATCATCAACATTTGGAATGTTCTTGGTATTATCCTCCTTTCTCCTAGAAGTCCTAGAATCATCATTTCTTGAAGATACATCAGCAGAAACCTCATGTCCGGAAGATTCCTCTCCAGAATCATCATCTCTAGAAGAATCCTCTCCAGAATCATCATCTCCGGGAAGACGCGTCGTCGTAGAAACTTCCTCTCCGGGAGTTCTCTCTAGAAACATCATCTTCAAAGGCGCGGGAATCAGTCATCTTTGGAAAGTTGCTGTGACATTCATACACGAATTTCATCAACACAATGGAATTAAAGCAACAGAATAGTTATGATGCTCACATCAATGTCTACAAAAATGGTAATCCTCAACTCTTACCTGTTTACGATTTCACAAACTTAGTGATAACACCGTAAAACTCTAGAAATTTACTCGTTTCTTCAAACCTGCAAGGACGAGCAACATTTAAAGTCAAACACCTGACTTGTCATGAAACCATGAATGCTTCATATAACCTTCTATGTGAACATCCGCTGATTTTTACGTGTACATACACTATAAAGTCACCAAACTCATGCATACACTACGAATTCGTCAACTCATGAAAATGTTGTTTACTTTCAACAATTGCTCATAAATCAATATTTGATTTTAAGACAAAAACGTGAATAAGTCACATAAATTAAAAAAAAAAAAAAAAAAACAACCTTTTTTGCTCATACGAGGATAGGGTCTATATTATTTTTGTAAAAGTCTACATGTTTCAAACAAAGTTTTGAAAGTTCGCAAATAAATTTTATCATGAACTACAGGTCTTTTCAAAATCCCTTGAAAACTCTAAGGATCATTATTTATTACTTCTACTACGAACAAACCTACGTTCTCAAAAATATTTGTGAAAGTTCATGCTTTGAAAACAAATTTGGGTTTTCATGAAACCTCATACACAAAATTTTCTCTACTGCAACTAGACCATGTCTATTCAATAATATATGTATCTCTTTCATATTAGGGATTTTTTTTTTTTGCTCGTTTCTTAAACTATTGAACGAACACGCATACGTATTTTCAAAAGCAACAAAATTTCATAAAACCTACATCTACATACTCACATGAAATTTTGTTTTATGAACAATTCATGAAAATACCAAAAAAAAAAAAAAAAAAAAGTTCGGACGTACCTGGTCGGCGCCGGTCGGAACTTGGGGACTGACAAACGGCGGTGATCGGCGGCGATCGAAATCCAAAGAAAAAAACACTTTTCCCTTGCTGCAACTCGCGTGAGAATGGTGAAGAGAGGGAGGTGCTTGGTAGATCAAAAATAAAAGAATTTTAGGGTCTCTTCCCTTTTATATTAATTTTATTTCCAAAACCTAATAAAACACGTGTTTCCTTTTTTGGACTCGGGCCCATAAATCCTAAATCGACCAAACTGGACTTTTGACCGACCAAATCAGCGTTGCTTCATCTCTCCGTGCTCACGGAATCACATTTTATCATACCATCATGGTCCTCACCCAAATTTTTGCTCGTACATGACACCATTGGAGCAAATCGAGGATTCTGATAATACCTTTGTAGACCGAGTTCAACCACTGATCTCGTCGACTGAAAATCACCATTTTATGCTTACTGCGGAACATGTCTGTCCCTCACTAAGTAGGGGACTTAATGTAGATGGTGGATTTTCAACAAAGGGCAAAACCTTAAAATAATGATGCATGTTTCTGACACGGCTTTCAGGCAAGCAACGATTCATATTTTACGAAGCCACGATGAATATGTTTTTCGAAAAGCCTCCACTAGCTGAGCGTTCGATCCCTGGCATTTCGTCGTGCCCTCTATGTAGAATAACATAATTGGGCGGTTCTTCGTAGATTGAGAATAATAACGCCTTCAGGACGTCGGAGATACTCACTGTTCCATGACTACATGAGAGACCCCTCTACATAGAAGAACGATTGGGCGGTTCTCCGTAAGATTGAGAGCAATAACGCCTTCAGAACGTTGGTGACACTCACTGTTCCCTGACTATGTAGAAAGATCGTGTATAGATCCAGGCGGTTCTCCGTAAGATTGAGAGCAATAACGTCCTCAGGACTTCGGCAACACTCATTTGTTTCACCGACTATACACAAGAGATTAAATTCTACCGTGACATTCACCACTGAATTCCTAGAAGATAATCTATCTTATCTCATTACTCCTATTTCATGATCGAAATGGTAATAGATAAATGTATTACTCCGATTTCATGATCGAATCAACGACTTATCTCATGAAATGGTAATAGATATTACTCCGATTTCATGGTCGAACCCACAGCTGGTCTCATGAAATGGTAATATCACCACTTATTTTATTACTCCGATTTCATGGTCGAATCCACAGCTGATCTCATGAGATGGTAATAACTACTTTCATTACTCCGATTCTGTGGTCGAATCCACGATCCCATGGAATGGTAATACCTATTTTATTATTCCGAATTCATGGTCGAATCCACGGCTGATCCTATGAATTGATAATAAAAACTACTCACTTTTATTACTCAGTTTCATGAATCATTCTCCACTGAATTTCATGAATTAGTAATAAATACTCAACAATCGGGCATCTGGACTTCCACCGAGTAAACCCCATAGAATGGTGCGAGTGTACTCGACAATTATGCACGAACGAGCAGAATAACAAATAAAAGAAAGATGATTAAGGAATCATTAGCCATCTGAAAGAAACTTAATAAAAGTACTTGTTTATTTCTTTTAGAATTTCTATATCACCAACCGTAGAATAGCAATGAGCTCGCTATCCTCGGAATTCTCCCTTGCCTTTGGATACTAAGCGCTCGACTACTGTGATTCATCCATCTCGAGCCACCATGAATAAGCTCTCAAGATGTAACCCACCGGATGCATTACATTTTGTGAATTAGGTTGATCCTAGCATCGGACGCGTAAGCTCGGGCCTCGCTTACTAGTGTCATCTCTATACACAATTGCTTAACAAAATCCCTCTGTCAGCTTTTGCGATGTACTACTTGTGTATGGAATTGAGTGACTATTACACGTATCACCAATCCCAATACTAGTAGAAGAATTACTACCAAGTTAATTCAAATGGCCAGGTTGAACAACCCTTGATAGTCATCTTAGACGATAGAAATAATAGAGACAATCGACAAGAAAAATCAACTTAAAATAAACTTGTAAAAAGAATTAAAGTTTCATAAACCAGGACTTTGAAATCATACCTTAATCAGTAAAAAATTAGCTACACATGGATTTACTAAAACCCATAAAAAATATATATAGAAGAAGAAGAAAATAGCTTGGTTTCCCCCTAATGGGGTTAACCCTAGATATGAAATAAAACCTTTCCTCTCTTCTATTCTTTTTTCTCTCTCTCAAAGTTTCTATATCTTCTTCTCTGCCAAGTTCAGCCTTATATAGGCTTCAAAGTGCGACAAATACTCACGTGATAAGGATGCATAGTCGGTGAAACACAAATTTATGTTTTGTAAATTAAGTGACTTTGATACGGTGTAACAAGGAGCATTGTTATACGATAAATGAGCTCGATTGGTTTAAAGTTTGGTGGGGACTTGTGTGAGCCAATGACGTGCTCTAACCTCAGCTGGACATGCAGCTTTGATACTTCCCGTTTTACCAAACTCCCACTTTTCCATTCCGCGTCCAATGTTTCCACTGCTTGGAAATCTTCTTCGCATCTATCTCAACAACAAATCTTCCCAACTCTCGATTAAGAAGATATCTGAGTTATCCCATATCCAAGTTCATTCCTTATAAAACCGAGTTCCCCTTTATCGTAAATAACTCAGTTGGTTTCTCGGCCAAATCCCCTAAACGAGACAATTTTTTTTCTTCTCACCGCTGCATGGACTCTCCTTCTTTACTTCGGTTCCAAGTCCCTGCTATCACCGATGACCACACTCGAGCTCCATCTTTTATCGCCACTTCCGATCGATGGCTAAACTCATTGTCCATGTATCTTTGTCGAGAACATCCAACGGCCACAACATCAACTCCTACAGACTCAAGCCACCCACTAGAGCTCTGTACCTCTTCTTCATCACCGAGAATCAAGGCACCGAAACTACGACTTCATTCCGCCTTAGACTCCTTAACTTCTTCTCGAGCTTCAACTACGTTGATCACCAATCACCATCATAACCCCATCATCAATAACAGCTCCTCCGAACTTGCTCACTACCATCAACCACTCAGCCGTTGCTTATCGAGTTCGAAGCAGACCACCATCACCGAACCTCGGCAGACCACATCACCGATCAATCAATGGCAATATCGGCGTCATACTGCTTTTCGAGAACTCTTCAACATCATCATTCCATGTTGCCATTATCTCTATCTCGTTCACTTCTTCATCATCACAGATTCATTCGATAATAACAAGCATCATCTCTTCGTCATCACTTCCGGTGGCAAGCGAAACTACCATTCCTTGATCATCGACCAACTCCGAGGCAATCAACGGCTCTTGATCTCTCAAGCTTTTCTCGCTTTTCCTCTCGACTTCAACCGGCTCAAACTCATTGTTTATAGCCATCAACACCGGAACTGGAAGCCTGCTCACGCCATTGAAGAAGAGAAAAAAATACTCCATCTTGGTCGTGATCGGAAGTAAAATAGATAATGCTGGCAGCCACGAGCAAATAGGCCGGGTGCCTTTAGTATGCTTTGAATTATGGCTCCCCCCAAGTAAAAGTCCTGACTCCCTTTAACAGAGCCTTTGAAAATGGCAGCCCCTTAACAGATTGGATGCCCCTTAACGTACAATAGGAGTGCCAATAGCACTTGCCTATCAAATGACCATTTTGCCCTTTTTTTGCATTCCGAGTTCTTGTTTTGCTCATATCTTCTTCATACGAACTCCGAATGACTTCGTTCTTTCACCATTGTCTTCACCTTCTCGTCCTCTACACAATGAAAAGTAGCAATCTTGTATTTGAACGAGTTCCAATTTGTCTTTGGCCCTTCTCCATTTGTAGCTAGCTTCTTTCCTTGCACAATTAAGTGCAAATTCACTTCTTTTGGATGATTTCCCTAACAAAACACAAATAAGAGAAAACAAGCGTAATATATAATAATTTGCAAGAAAACCAACAAATACTAGCATGGAATTAACACCAAATATATGTGAAATATGCACTTATCAAATTCCCCCACACTTGCCTTTTGCTAGTCCTCGAGCAAACTAAACTAAACTACAACAACTCCGTGTCGTCGAGATACGGTTACTTTTAGCGGAATGTAACAAGCCTTTAAACCCCTAGGTGTCCTAGTGGCCCGAGTTATAGTCTCGTGAGGGTTTACGAGAGATATACCCACAAAACCTGCTCCAACTTCAAAGCGTTCAGCTTCCCAAGCATCCAAAGAGCTATGAGGACATAGAGTTTGCATGCTAGTAATAAGAAGTTAGAAATACCAAAGAACATATTCTCATTCTTAAATGTTGAGTGAGAAATAACCACACCATAATGAGAGAACGCGTGTTTGAGAGCGATCAATAAGCATTTCGCCTCGACTACGCCTCACTTAAAAGGATTTTATGATAATTGCACTCAATAAGACGGCTTTTTATGGGTCTCACATGTGTGCAGGTAGGAATGAAGATAGAAATCCTACACACGTTGAATGGTGGGAAGGAAACCTTCCGAAATATTTCGGAGACTCCAAAAAATCGTGGAAAACAAAGATATTTTTCGATGATCTCTAAGAAAGGAAATCAACCATTATTATCGAGGATGGGAGTACTTACCACCTTCACATCTGATTACAATGATGAAAACACCACTCTCACAGCATCCAATAGAAACGTCTTCAATCGGCTCGTCTTCTTCATCTTCTTGGTCTTCGTCTTCGGTCTTCAACTGCTGATGATAACCATTTGAACTTCGTAGAACTCTGACAATTTGTAACTATTTTCCTCAATTTCCTTGTTGCTTGAAACTTCTTTATATATTTTTCTTCCCCATGGCCTTATTGAACAAATACCAACCTAATGCAAATCTTTTTTTATTTTTTTTTTTTATTTTTTTTTTGTTTTTTTTTTTTTTTTTTTTTTTTTTTTTTTGTATTTTTTTTTTTTTCAAACAAAAAGATTGCAACTACAAAAATAATAACGGAATTAAAATAACATGGCCATGAAAGAAGTATTTTACCACTTTGATCTTCACAACTTGTATTGTCTTTGTATCATAAACTTCATTAATTCTCATCTTTTGATTTTCTTCGCTCTTGTAAATAAGTCTTCATACTTGGATATAATTTGCGCTCCTTATGTTGTAAGTCTTCAACATGTATTTAAAAATCTGCTCATTGTATGTTGCTTTACTTGGATATCAAATTTGCTCTTTTCTTGTATTGTTGCCTAAACCTCAAACGTCTTCAACTTTCCTTGTAGATTTTGATGTCGCTCCACTTGTTGATGATGATGTGTTTCTATGGACCTGTTGGTGGTGAAAGAGAGAATGGTGCTAACTGCAAATCAAACTACAAGAAGGTGGTGTTCATCTATAGACGTCACCCTCATGATTGACAAAATTAGCACTCAAGAGATCAAAGAGTAGTGCTTTATTGGTGGGAGGTTGGGTAGCTCACCATTCTACCGAGGAATTAACATATGGTGACACACACTCAAAAGAAAGCTCTTTAGTCACCTACAAAGAAATTTTGGTATGGTGCCTCTGTTGATTTGAAAATAGGTAGTCTCCACTAATGATTGATCAGCAACTCTAATAATGCATTTCTCTCGCTCCTAATTTGCATCACCGCATGATTAAATCCATTATTTAACACTCTAACAAGCAAGAAATCGAACGTAGTTCCCTAACACTTCCAAGTTCAGTTATGTCGGTGTAATTCTCTATGTAAACATACCTAGAAGTATGCTAGTGACTCTAAAATCTCTACAAGTTGGAGGTTTTATTCAAATATATACAAAAAATTTGAAAATTTTGACTCAAAAAGGCTAAAAACTCTATATGCAAAATATCCAAACACTCCCCCACACTTAAACTTTACATTGTCCTCAATGTAATTGACTAAATCCTAAGTAAAGTCAAGGTGGGAAATCCTAATATGATATGATAAAGAAGAAAAATAAAAACAAAAGGATAGAAATACAAAACCTATGGGTTGCCTCCCATTCAGCGCTTAGTTTAACGTCCTCAGCCTGACCCACTAGTTATCGTCCGTAAACCAATAATCTGAAAATCTGGTAGTCCGCCGAGAAAACAATACGCAATTCTAATACTTGACTTCATGAAAACATTAGCACAAAATATAAATATAGAAGCTATCACTTTATTGAAGTTTCCCCACACTTAGTCCTTCTACACTTGGAAAGTGGATAGAGAACATAAAACATGGGTACTTCAAAAGGTTCTTCAGCTTGGTGAACCTGCACAATTCTAGAATCAAACACATCAAGTGGTGGATACTTAGAAGCAAAATAATCCGTTAAAATTTTAGAAGCACACAACTCCAATCCTAAGTGAGGTATTTTCTTAAAAGTCGGGTTAACAACTCTTTGAGAAGATACTTCAATTGGATGGAAAGGATCAATAGATATAGAATTATGTAAAGGATTAGACAAACCTTGTTCGAGATCCTCATATTTTGTCTTTAGTGAATTATTTACCTCAAGTATATCGTGGTCCTCTATCGAACTCTTAAGTTCTGCTTCAACCGAAATCTCAGCATCATTATATTCCTTGACAAGCTCAATTGGGTCTTCCACGACTTTAATCAATTTGGTTTCATTCTCAATCTCTATCTCTTCAACAATCTCATCATCAGGACCGAAATCATCTCCTAGGAAGTCTAGTTCATTGGTGCAAGGGTCTTCCATATGAGTCTCCGACGAAGGAATAATTTTGTTTACTTTCTTGCAAATCAACCGCTAAAAACACATTGTAATCCAGGATATTCATTGTAACGTTGATATGCGTTCGAGTATGTTATATTCGTTCATAACAATGGTTCGGTCATACCAAGGCTCCTCCTTTTGAATAGGCGAATGATCATTAGTACGATCCGAGCCGGAATAACTTTATCACTATTATAAGGAATTTCCAAAGGTTGCTGTCTTCTAAATATTCTTTTTCGTCATCCATAGGAATTTGAAGATTTTTTTGGTTTTGAGGCCATACTTCTTAGCATCCCTATTTTCCATGAGTTGAGCAATTTGTTCGTATAATTTCTCCGAATTCCTTTGAATTTCTCGATGTGATTCCTCCCAATCATAGGTTTGCCGATTTAGAAATGATTCGCATCATGGTACACATCCGGGGTACGCAAAACTAGAGAATTTACGATCAAAAGTATAACTATCCTCCCATCCTTGCGTTGCTCACTTACATACCCGTCATAAGGTTGTTGATATGTAAGGTTCCATAGGATATGGATCATGACCAAATGATTGGTTTTGATTATATCCTTGATATGGTTGGTAATTATCATATTATTGAGATTGAAAACCATATTGATTACCACTATTGTATATACGATCTTGTGCTCAGGTACATGTTATTTCCGTAAGGAAACATGACGACTCACAAGAAATAGAAACACAAAAATCTAAAAACAAAAGTAAAAACAAGCTAAACAAATAACAAATCAATTAGCAATTGACTCCCGTTAACGGCGCCAAAATTTGATGCGTGTCGTTAGGTGCAACAAATTAATAAAGATATTTCCCACTAATTAACCGGGTAATATAGCGGTAGTAAGAGATCGAATTCCCCAGACACGTGTAATTGATATGTTATTTAGTTCGGCAAAATAAGATAAATACAAAGGGATTGGTTTAAAGTAAAATAAAAAGAATAACAAAATAAAAGAAAGATGATTAAGGAATCATTCGCCAGTCACCGGAAAGAAACTTAATAAAGTACTTGTTTATTTCTTTAGAATTTCTATATCACCAACCGTAGAATAGCAATGAGCTCTGCTATCTCGGAATTCCTGTTGCCACCGGATACCTAAGCGCTCGACTACTGGTTCTATCCCATCCGAGCCACCATGAATAAGCTCTCAAGATGTAACCCACGGGATGCATTACGTTTTGTGAATTAGGTTGATCCTAGCATCGGACGCATAAGCTCGGTCTGCTTACTAGTGTCATCTCTATACACAATTGCTTAACAAAATCCCTCTCATCGAGCTTTTTGCGATGTACTACTTGTGTATGGAATTGAGTGACTATTACACGTATCACCAATCCCAATACTAGTAGAAGAATTACTACCAAGTTAATTCAATGGCCAGTTGAACAACCCAAAGAAGTAATCTTAGACGATAGAAATAATAGAGACAATCGACAAGAAAAATCAACTTAAAATAAACTTGTAAAAAGAATTAAAGTTTCATAAACCAGGACTTTGAAATCATACCTTAATCAGTAAAAAATTAGCTACACATGGATTTACTAAAACCCATAAAAATATATATATATAAGAAGAAAATAGCTTGGTTTCCCCCCCTAATGGGGTTAACCCTAGATATGAAATAAAACCTTTCCTCTCTTATTCTTCTTTTTCTCTCCCAAAGTTTTATATTTTCCTCCTCCAAGTTCTTTTCGAAGCTCGGCTACACAAGCCTTTATATAGGCCTCCAACTAAACCTACTATGCGTGAGAATCTAGCAAGATAAAGATTGATAGCTCGATCAATAAGAGTTTTCCGATTTAGAAAATCGGATGCTTTTGATTTTGTGTAACACTGAGCACCGTAATTGTGTAAACATGGCTTCTGATTGGTGCAACCTTCAGTGGGGACTCTATAAGACCCATGTGTCTTCTATTAATACCAGCCACGCATCCAACCTCGTTGTACGGCAATACATCAAATCCTCATTGTCCACCGCGTAAGACAAACTTCTCCGGAGATAAACTCTCTTCTGTTCCATGTTCATCGATGCCAAGTTTATCCTATCCCAACAAAATTCTCGGCCAAGTTTTGGAGTCCAATATCATGTCAAACTCGCTACAAAGCCAACTCATTCTCCGATATATTCTCATGTTACATGTTAGTTCAAAATGTTTAATCGAACACAGTCCACTCCCGTTAACCAACACCGCGCATTTCCCAATGGCAGAGAAAATTATCACTCTGTTATGTAAGTTCGATTTCTTCTCCATCTTCGACATCACCGATTACTGCCATGATCACTCCCTGAACTTACTCGTCAATGGCAGCATCATCATCTCCAACAGACTTAAGCCACTCACTCGAGCTCGGTACCTCTTCTTCATCACCGAGAATCAATGGCAGCAGAAAATACAGCTTCATTCTCGCTGTAGACTCCTTAACCTCTTCTCGAGCTTCACCTGCAGCTCACCAATCACCATCATAACCCCATCGTCTCTTCTATCGCAGCAGCGAACCACTAATCGTCTCGCCATGATCATCATAATAGGAAAT
This sequence comes from Papaver armeniacum, assembly GCA_023531295.1. NCBI lineage: Eukaryota > Viridiplantae > Streptophyta > Magnoliopsida > Ranunculales > Papaveraceae > Papaver > Papaver armeniacum. Next base: position 66,371 of record JAJJWW010015219.1, read on the forward strand.
CAAATCAAGTCAAATCCTTTGACTTGTCTTTCTTCTTTGAGTCGCTTAGTTTTACTTCTCCGAGTCGGCTTAGTTTGAGTCGAGATCTCGAGTAATATGTCCGATTCTGACATAATAAATTCTTTGTAATAAATATGTCCGAACTGTGTATTATTCAATAACAATTCTTTTCAGTCTTTAAGAAAAGTAACTCTTCTTCATCTTCTTTGCTTACAATCTATGTCTTGATTATCATGAGATCCTAGATTTCTCATGGTATCAGATAGGTGACGTTCTTAGGGTTCTTTCAAATAGCTTATAACAATTTTATCAACAATTTTTAAAAGCTTCAATTTGGGTAATATCATATTCAAGAAATTTTTCATACAAATCAAATTTTTTGGGTTCTTGGAAGATTTTATGGTAACAACACGATCAACTGATTACAGTAACAACTTTAATCATCCAAGTATTAACAACAACAACAACAACAGCAATACAAATCGATGTTTCAGTCGTGCTTCAATTTTGGATCTAGAAATTTCACAGAACAATCAACATCAAAGTATAATGTCTTCCGCTGGTAATTCTACTTCTCTTCCTTTTACAAATATATCAAATTTTGTGTCAATGAAATTAGATCATTCAAATTATCTTCTCTGGAAAGATCAATTTGAGGGTGTATTGTTTTCTTGTGACTTATATGGGTATGTAAGTGGTGAAATTGTTGAACCACCTCAGAAAGTAATGGTTGATGGTAATGAAATTGTTAATCCGTAATGGGTGTCTTGGAGGAGATTAGATAGATTCGTTTCTACTTGTCTTAAGGCTACCTTTACTCAAACTGTTAGTGGTGATGTTCTTGGATTATCAACTCGCAAAAGAAATTTGGGATTTTCTTCAAATGAGTTTTAGGACTCGGTTTCTTGCTAGGAAGAGTATGCTCGAAATCAATTGCATGGTATTAAAAGGGTAATATGTCTATTGTACAATATCTTCGTAAAGTCAAGGGTATTGCAGATTCTTTGTCGCCATTGGTGAGAAAGTTAGTGATACAGATCTTATGATGTTTGTCATGAATGGTTTGGGTAGTGAATATGATATTTTTGTTATCTCATCACAAGCAGTAGAAACACCTTATACTTTTGGAGAAGTGAAAGCAAAGTTACTTTCTCATGAGCAATTCTTAGCAGAAAGACAACATCAAAGTGCAAATTTATATGATTGACCAAAGTGCAACGACTTTTTATGCAAGAAATGGTTCTAATGCCTATAATAATAACTGAAGAAATGGTGGACATAATAGGAATAATGGTGGTGGAAGTTACAAGAGCAACTAATATCAACATGGTTCTACTTCAAATAATTCTACTGCAATTATCAAAATGGGTCTAGTTCAAACACCGACGTAAGGCCTTATGTGGATTATTCAAAATTGTTCCATCAAATTTGCAAGAAAAATGGGCATATTGCAACTAGGTGTTTCTTTAGATATCATCCACCATCCGGTACTTCATCCGGTCGTAAAGTTCAAGCTAATTTTGTTACTTCTGATCCTTCAATTGATCATTTAACTTCAGCTAATTCTGCTGGTACTTCACAACATGCTTTTGCAAGCTTAAATATTAATGATGTTGCAGTTAATGATGATCCTTCTTCATCAAATACTGTTTGGATTTCGATAGTGGTGCCTCTACTCATATGATCTGGAGATAGAACTTTACTTTACAATACTTCTACTTATAAGGGCAAGGATCATGTTATGCTTGGTAACGGTAAGAGTTTATCCATTTCACTTACTGGTTGTGCAAATCTTATTACACCAAAAACAAGTTTTAGGCTAGATAATGTGCTACATGTTCCTGATATGAAACACAACTTGCTATCTATTGCTAGATTTACAAGAGAAAATTCATGCTACATTACTTTTGATCCATATGGATATGAGATAAGAAGTTTACATGATCATGATTTGCTAGCTCATGGTAAAATGATAAATAATCTGTATCATATTACTTCTACCTGAGTTGCAATTTTCCTTTTCTTCTCTTGTTGCTTCATCTGATATTTGGCACAATAGATTAGGTCATCCTTCTACAAAGATTATTGATCAACTTCATAGTGACAAGAACATTATAGTCAAGGCTGTTAATTCTCATTCTATTTGTCATCCTTGTCAATTAGCAAAAAGTAAGAGGCTTCCCTTTCATCTTTCTTCTTCTCATGCTTCATCTCCACTTGCACTTATTCATTGTGATGAGTGGGGTCCTTCTCATGTTCCTTCCATAGCAGTGGCATAGATACTATATCCTTTTATTGATGATTTTAGTAGATTCCATTGGATTTATCCAATGCAAGTAAAAACGAAGCTTTGAAATGTTTTCAGCATTTTAAGACTCTTACCGAGAATTTATTTCATACTAAAATTCTTGCTTTTCAAACGAGATGGTGCTAGTGAACTAGTAAAAGGAGTTTTTTAAAGCTTTTTTAGACAATTCTGGTATTCTTTTACGTACTTCTTGTCCAAAAACACCTGAGCAAAATGGCCTTGCTGAAAGAAAGCATAGGCACATTGTTGAAATGGGAAATACATTGCTTTTTAATGCTTTTCGTCCAAAAGAGTACTGGTATGATGCTTTTTTAGTCGCTACTTATCTTATTAATCGAACTCCTACTCCTATTCTTCATGATAAATCTCCTTTTCAAGTTCTTTACAATGAGTCTGCGATTACTCCTTTTACGTGTTTTTGGATGCATATGTTATCCTTTTTTAGGACATTCAAGAGTTGACAAACTATCTCCAAAAATTGTTAAATGTGTTTTTGTTGGCTATATCACTCTACATAAAGGTTACAAGTGTTTTAATCCTGTAACTAAAAAGCTTTACATATCTCGACATGTTATCTTCTCTGAACATGAGTTTTATTTCTCTGCTCCTTCCTCTGTTTCTTCTGTATTAGAAAATGCATCATCTATTTCTGTTCCTTCATCTGCTTCTTCTATTCCTTCTTCTTCTATTATCACTAGATCTCAAAGGGGTATTACTAAGCCAAAAAATTTTCCTGATCATGTCATGAATTTTTCTACTAAGCATTCTTCTGCTCTCACTTCTATTCTTCATACTCCTACTGAACCTAAAAACTTCAAAATGGCAATGCAAGATCCTAAATGGGTTGTTTCCATGGCAGAAGAGAATACTGCACTACAGAATAATGACACTTGGGACTTAGTTGATCCTGAGCCTCACATGAATATCTTAGGCTGTAAATGGGTATACAGGGTTAAGCTAAAGTCAGATGGAACTGTTGATAAGCTAAAATCTAGACTAGTTGCTCAAGGATATAATCAACAAGATGGTATTGACTATGGGGAAACTTTTAGTCCTGTAGTTAAGTCTACCACAGCTTAGAGTTGTTCTTTGCTTAGTCTGTTACTAGAAATTGGCCTATACGACAATTGGATGTTTCAAACGCCTTTTTGCATGGTGACTTAATGTAAAATGTCTACATGAAACAACCACCAGGGTTTGTCAGTTCAGAGTTTCCAAATAAAGTATGTCATCTTAAGAAAAGTTTATATGGTTTAAAACAAGCGCCACGAGCTTGGTTTCAGAAGTTCAGCTCAGCATTGATTTCATATGGATTTGTTAGAACAGTTTCAGATTTCTCTATGTTTGTCTTTGTTGCTGGTTCAGATATGATGGTACTATTGTTGTATGTAGATGATATTATTCTTACTGGTTCTTCCAATCATTTACTTGATCATCTTGTGCAATATTTGAGTTCTGTGTTTGCAATGAAGCAATTGGGAGATTTGCATTACTTCTTAGGCATAGAGGCTACAAGAACACAACATGAAATTTTATTGACACAGAAAAAGTATACTCTTGAGTTGTTAGTTAAAGCAGGCATGACAGAGTGTAATTCATGCACTACACCAGTAGCTAAGGGTCCTAGAATTTCAGTTCATGAAGGTCAGTTATTATCAGATGCAACAACTTACAGAATTTTAGTTGGCATGTTACAGTACTTATGCTTAACCGCACTGATATATGTTTTGGGGTAAATTATGTAAGTCAATTTATGCATGCCCCTACAGATGTTCATCTATTGTTGGTCAAGAGGATTCTTAGATACTTAAAAGGCACTATTGGATATGGTATTACTTTGCGAAAAGGTGATATTGAAAAATTGACAGCTTATACAGATTCAGACTGGGGGAGTTGTCCTGAAACTGCTAGATCAACTTGTGGATATGCTGTTTTCCTTGGTGATTCTTTAGTTTCTTGGTCTAGTAAAAAACAGCCCACAGTTGCAAGATCAACAGCAGAAGCAGAATATAAGTGCTTGTCTGTGGCAACTGCTGATTTGGAGTGGCTTTCTTCTTTGCTGTCTGAGTTACATGTTAATGTTAAATTGCCTATTTCACTCTATTGTGACAATACAAGTGCTATTTACTTGTCTGCTAATCCTGTTTCTCATTACAGGACAAAGCATATAAAAATTCAATATCATGTGGTTAGAGAGTCGATTCATGATGGATTTCTTAGTGTTCATCATATATCTTCGTAAAATCAACTAGCGGATCTTTTCACTAAAGGCTTATGTGCTCCGGTGTTTCATTCTCTACTTCAGCAACTACTAGGATCTCCTATGTCTTCACAGATTGATTCTACCACTATTAGTCAGGGTGCTTCTACTTCTTCAACAGTTGGTGCTTCTACTTCTTCAGCAGATACTGATTTTTCTGATGCAAATTGTTGTATGACTGTTCCTAAACATGTTTCTTTTCTTGTCCCTTAAACATTGTTGTTGTTTTTCAAACTGATTCTTACTCATTATCAGTTTGAGGGGGGCTAATAGGAAATCAAATCAAGTCAAATCCTTTTGACTTGTCTTTCTTCTTTGAGTCGCTTAGTTTTACTTCTCTGAGTCGCTTAGTTTGAGTCAAGATTCGAGTAATATGTCCGATCTGGACATAATAATTCTTTGTAATAAATATGTCTGAACTTTGTATTATTCAATAACAATTCTTTTCAGTCTTTAAGAAAAGTAACTCTTCTTCATCTTCTTTGCTTACAATCTGTGTCTTGATTATCATGAGATCCTAGATTTCTCACATCACGATCAAACCATGATCCCTGTTTTGTAATCTCCAACGGTTCGCCCGCTCGCTCGCGTTATCTCAATCACGTGAAAAGCCCGAGAATCACTACCTTTCATCAGCTCGAACTCTTTCTTCTCCATCTTTAATCATGACGACAGAACATTTATCGATCATCACCAGCTCCTTCACTCGGCAAGCAGTATCTTCCGTCGAGCTCCGTTTCCTTCAAACTCTCGTTGTCCTCTTCCCATGGTAACAGACACCACTATTCCGTGTTCCTCCTTGTATCGAAATTGGTTGTAATGTAGCAACTCGAGAATGGCCGGAACCGGTCGTGAAACTCAAGTTTGGTTTGCATGGGAGAAGACGGTGGCCCTGAGTAAATAGGCTGGGTGCCTTCAACGGATTTTGAATTCCGGCTTCCCCATAGTAAATGATATAACTTCCTTTAGCAGTTCCTTTGAGCTTGACTGCCCCTTAACATGAAGTGCCCCTTAACGATCAGTGAGGATGCCAATAACACTTCTCTTTGAAATGACCATTTAGCCCTTAGTCTTCCAAGTTCTTGTTTTGCTCATAACTTTTTCATACGAACTCAGAATGACTCCGTTCTTTCGCCATTGTCTTCATCTTCTCGTCCTCTACACAAGAATGAAGAACTTTCGGACTGACAAGAGAATGAAGAGAGAATGAAATTTATTTCAAATACCTCATCTCTCTTATTTATAACCCAAACGATATAACCGCCCAGTGTTTCAAGGAGAAGTTAATACTAAGAGTGGGAAACGTGCCCTAAGGATAGGGAGGAGTTAATGAAGAGAGTTGGGTTGATCGTGAAGACAGTTTTCCCCAAACTTTGACCGTTAATCCAAATCTTGGAGAAAAGGGGCAAATTGTATACACATAAATCATCACTCTCCACGTGTCTAAGGAATTACACGTGGAGAACGCATAGCTAGGAACATCAAGACACAATGCCACATACCAACACCCAAGAAGCATCTGATATCAGTATATGTTCATCTTCGAACTAATCCAACGGCTAGGAATCAGAGAACACTAAAGGAACGAGCTACCGCGAAGCACCGAAGAACATCCAAGGATTCACTTTACTCTATCTCGAGAAGGATCTAAGATCAACGGCCAGGATTAGCCTAACTGACATGGATGTGATGGGAGCCGCAGACAGCTATCTGGCGTGTGCAGACAGCCCAACCACCCGCATTAAATACCCTAGATATAAGTGTACGTGTCAACCAACTCGTGGAGGAGAAAGAGATGACCTGTCGTCACCAAGCATAACCGTTGGGGCATCGGTGGAAGACGAAGACACCAATGCAGTATCAAGACAAAGAACAAGAAGATAAGGTGGCAGTCGACCATAGCAAGTGGACCCCACGTGCCTTCCCTATAAATTCCCTCTACAACAAGAGAGAAGGGGTCGACCATTTTTAGTAACTAGAGAAGAATATAGGAAAGAGAAATAGGAAGAGTAAGTATGAATCATATTTCCCATTCAAGCATCGTTATTCACTTAAAGTCATTCGACTATCTTTGTAACTCCTCAATACATAGTGAAACACCAATCCCGTGGATGTAAGCCTTAGTGCTGAACCACGTAAATTACTGTCTTATTTACATTTCAAGACCTTACTTTTCGTTATTAGTATTATACTTTATGATATATGCATTATAGTCGAGTAAATGGTCGAATCGGCCCCTACTCGACTAGACAATGACGAGTCCGAAGACTCGAGTCGATGAGTCATCGTGTTTAGTACCATTTCATCTTCGTATTATTTCTTACAACGTTTGTATTTACAAATGCGAATATTGTTTGTAAACACGTGGATGCCATCGTAATTCTTGTGTTCACAAAGCAAATATAATTTGATGGACTTGTGGTAAATTGATAAGTATTTGTGATGCATGATAGAACTCCGAACTTCCGCGGAACATAAAGAAAAGAAGGATAATGTAAATTCCACTTCCGCCACAAAGGTTTGGAATTTGAACAGGGGTGTGTTTTTTCCGAGAATAGTGGTCTAAATAGGGAATAAGTCAATGGGCATAATTGTCTAACCAAAAGTTATGATCCATCGAGGTCACCGTCAACAAAATTCTCGTCTACTAACTTAAAAAAAAGAAGGCTATTATTGGGGCGTCACACTCCATTAGAGGGGCTTCACTTGGATATTTGGTGACCAAAATCTGGTTAAGGGATATTTTGATTCCATAGCAATTTGTCAAAATTACCCTTCAATTAAAACTACTAAATATAGATGAGGAAGAAGCAACCTGATCCTAGTGAT
>JAJJWW010015220.1:0-59564 GCA_023531295.1 Papaver armeniacum
CGTAGGAGCCGTTTTTAGGCCAAAGAGTAGACAAACTTACATTATGTGATCTACTATGCTAGTAAAACACTTAGTGATGCTCAATTGAATTACTCCCTCTTACTGAGAAGGAGTTACTAGTCCATTGTTTTTGCATTAGACAAGTTTAGATCTTATACGGATGAGGTCTAAGGTCATCATTTATTGCGATCATGCTTGCATTAAGATACCTTCTTTCTAAGAAAGATGCTAAAGGCTCGTCTAATTCGATGGGTACTCTTGCTACAGAGTTTAACCTCGAAATTCGAGATAAGAAAGGGTCGAGAGAATGTTGTTGACGATCACTTGTCTAGGTTGAATGTTGAATCTGGTGATGAGTCGTGTTAATTAGGGAATCATTCCCACGATGAGCAATTGATGCTTAGTGGTTGAAATGCCATGGTTTGCTTGATATTGTCAGCTACCTTGCTACAGGTAGAATGCCCTTGCATTGGTCTAAACAAGACCGTTCTAAGTTCTTGGTGAAGTTAAACATTTCCTTTGGGATGACCCATATTTGTTTAAGTGCTGCCAAGACCAAATCATTAGGAGATGTGTCCCCAATTACGAACAAAGGGATGTCATCTCTTTACGTCATGACCATGCTTGTGGAGGCCACTTTAGTGCCAAGAAAGCTGCTTGCAAAGATCTTGCAAAGCGGTTTCTATTGAGCCAACACGTTTAAGGATTGCCATGCATGCATTCGTGTTGCGTGTGGTCGATGCGAGAAACTAGGAAGTATATCTAGGAGAAACATGATGCCCTTACAACCCATATTGATTGTTGAAGCTGTTTGACGTATGGGGCATTGATTTCATGGGTCCATTTCAAATTACGAAGGTAAGTCGTACATCCTTGTAGTCTGTCGATTATGTCTCTAAGTGGGTAGAGGCCATTGCATCCAAAACCAACGACCATAAAGTTGTTCTTTCCTTTCTTAAGGAGAACATTTTCTCCAGTTTTGGAACCCAGAGAGCGATAATCTGAAGTGATGGAGGTAGTCATTTACGCAATAGACCTTTGAATCACTGATGCCAAGTGTGGAATCCTCATAAAGTCATGACACCTGCATCCTCAAACTAGTGGCCAAGTAGAGAATTACAATAGGAAATTAGCATATCCACCCAGAAGGCAGTCAATCCTTCTGAAGATTGGTCTACTTCATGATGCTTTATGGGCCTATAGAAATTTTGCATCTAAGACTCATTAGGATGTCTCCTTACAGGACTTGTGCAGAAGAAGCTGTGTTCCACATTGAGTTGGGAACACCGTGCATATTGGGGCATGAAGAAGTTGAACTTTGATCTTGATAAAGGTCATAAGTGAAAACTTCAACTCAATGAGTTAAGAGTTGAGAAATGATGCATGATAGTGCCAAAACGCATTAAACATAGGATGAAAGTGTTTCCACGACAAAGCATTCTGCATGAAGTCTTTCACCATGACGGAAAGTTTTTCTTGTACAACACTAGATTGCATTTGTTTCGTGAGCTCGTTCACGATGGTCAGGGACCATCATTAGTACGTACTCGTGTTTCCACATGGAGCGGTAGAAGTTGAAAACCCAGCAAGCAAGAACATTTTTCAAAGTCAATAATTCGCAGATGAAACCATTTACGGAACATCTTCCAAGAAGTTGAGACCGTTGACTTGGAAGACCCCATCTATGTGGACTGATCTGGTTCACTTTTGTATATACATATGGACCAAACATCCATCATCTTTCCCTTTTCTTTTTTTTCTTTTTGCATAATTTTGATCGTGCTAACCAACCTTTTTGTCTTACGCTCGTGATTGTTTGCTTTCAAAGCATTCACCTTTCTATGGTTTAGCAACACCCTTGTACATCAGGTAATCTCTTTCCTTTACTCTACTCAAAGATAGTTCTCATGGTATGTGGTGTTTAAATTTTTCTATCATGTTGACACATTGAGGACAATGTTTGATCTAGGTTTGGGGGTGTGATTTGCATATAGAGTTTTTAGTCTTTTTAATCTTTTTTCTTCATTTAAAAAAAAAAAAAAAAAAAAATCGAAAAAACTCAAAAATTTGCATAAAAACCTCCAACTTTTAGAGATTTTAGAGTCACTAGCATGCTTCTAGCTATGTTTACATAGAGAGTCGCTCGAAATAACAAGAACTTGGAAGTCTTGGAGGCAATCGGGTTCCTTAGTTGATTAGAGCGTTAAAATCCCGGATTTAATCCATCTTAGGAGCGCGAATTAGGTCTTCATTTAGATTTTGGTAGTAAATTGTGATCAACCATAGTGGAGACTACCCATTTTACATCAAGCGGTACCGACCTTCACTCTTTGTGACTTTCTAGAAAAGCTTTTAGAGTGTGTGTCACGCGTACGTCAATTAGGGTAGGAATGGTGAGCTGCAACTTCCACCACTTTGGACTACTTTTGATCTCTTGAGTGCTAATTCAAGTCAATCATGAGGGTGACGTCTAAAGATGAAAACTCCTTCTAAATATCGATTGCGAGTTAACATCGCTCTCTCTCTCAATCAAACAAGATCCATAGAAACACATCATAAATCGGCCAGCGGAGCAACATCGAATATTTGAAGAAAAGTTGATATAGTCAAGGTTACGTGCAACAAAGAAAGAAGAAAATAGGATGAGAATTAATGAAGTTTGTAAAATCAAGACAATACAAGTTATGGAAATTGTGTGATATAGTCCTTCATCCATGGAGTTAGTATTTTTACTGTTTTTATTTTCAATTAATGTATATAGTGAAGTTCTTACAAAAAAAAAAAAAAAAAAAAAAAACAAAAAAAAAAACAAAAAAAACAAAAAAAAAAAAAAAACAAAAATTTGTAGTTTATTTTCTTAGTTTTGATACCACCATGGTAAAGATGAAAATTCCAAGTAACAAGGAAATTGTAGAAAAGTTAAAAATTGTCAAGTTTTGTGAAGTTTAGAAGTTAAGTCATCAACATTTGAAGACCGAAGACCGAAGAGTGAAGGCGTTTCTATAGTTCTTATGAGAAGTGATATTAATTGCCGATCGGGTGAAAAGGTAGTGAGTACTCCCACCCTTGCTAATGGTTGATTTCCTTCCTTAGAGATCATCGAGAAAAAGATTCTTTTGTCCACACTTTTGTGGAGTCTCAGATTTTATTTCGGAAGGTTATCCTTCTTACCTACAACGTGTGCAGGGGATTTCTCTCTTTATTCCTGCCTGCACACATGAGAGACTAAAAGCGATCTTTTTGAGTGCAATTATCATAAAAACCTAATGGTGAGGCAAGTCGAGGCTTATGATCACAATCGAATCGAATTCTTTCATATGGTATGGTTACTTCGCCTCAAAGACCTAAGGATGAGAATGCGTTCTTTAGTAGTTCTAACTTCTTGTTACTAAAGCATGCAAAAACTCTATATACTCATAGCTCCTTGGATGCTTGAGACTCTTTTACACTCACGGGTTGGAGAAGGTTTGTGGTACACCTGCGGTAAACCCCTCACGAGACTACAATCATTCACTAGGGACACCTAGGGTTTAAAGGCTTAGATGCATACGCTAAATGCATTCGAGAGACTGCGACAGGGTATAGTTAGGATTTCTTAATTTGGGTTTCACTTGAGGACAAGTAAAATTCGAGGGTTTGGGGGTATTTGATGAGTGCCAAATATTGCATATTTATACACCTTTTTATTGGCATTTTACTCATCTTTTTGTGCTCCAAGAATGGGATATTATCCCAGTTAAGTTTTCCTTGTTTTCAAGAATAAATATTTGTACTAATTAATTTTGTGTTTTTAGGTAATAAATAAAGCTCGGAGAAACTAAGGAGCCAAAGAGCGAAGAAATTGAATCGAGCATCTATGGAGCAGTAAAAGCCAAAGCCCGCGCATGCTAACAGCTTGCAGCAACAAGTAAGAACTCATCTACAAGACACGGGTTTGAGCTAGACCTAACCGCGAGCCCAGGATCGAGCCCGACCACTCCAAGCCGTTGAGATCTCTCTCACAACATCCTCTGATCGTTGACCTCTTCATCAAACTTGATGCACTACGCTCAACACCAAAAGAGCCCAACTCCCCCTCGGCCGTTGATTTCCTTAGCTCCATCAAGCTCACGCCGTTCTCATCAAACTTATTTGCACACTTTCAAAGATCGAACTACCCACACCCCTACACCTCAGTCGACCAAACCATTTCCCTATCCATTTCTCTTTCTTCTCCTCCCCGACAGAGACCAAAACACCATCACCTCTCTTCTTCCCCCAAAAATGGCGGAAGCCATCTCTTCCACCATTCTCCCATCACCCGTACCCAGCTTCAACTCCCAACACACGACAACACCACAGTCCTCTTGACAACCTAATTCGACTTATCTCTCATATAGCTTCTCTTCCCAAGAGGCTTTGTGAGAGATAAACAAAATTAGGGTTTCCCCTTGCATGTGACGCCGAGCCGAAGGAACAGAAGAGAGAGAGGTTTGGGTGTTTTTGAATTACTGTTTTTGAGTGACTTGTGATATAAATTGATGGTTGAGAGGTAAGAGAGAGGGCAGTCAGTTTTAAGTTTGAATTTTAGGGTTTACATTTAGTCTGCAATTTTAATTTAATCTGTTTTAATGTTTATGATGAGCTAAATTCAATTGCTAGGATTTAAGATGAAACCCTAGTTTTCAGTTCTATTGTTCAACTGTATTTGATTGTCCTTGCATGCTTAAAGTATAAAAGAAATCCAATTTCAACACATCTAGGCCTTGCTCTCATAACGGATGCCAGGTATCCATTATAGTTAGAACAACACTGCCTTAGTTGTGTTCAGCTCAAGCTTTAATCAATAAGCTAATTTCCGATTAGTTGTACCTAGCTAGACAACTAATACCTTTGAAATAGTGACTCTATAGGCGATAATTGAGGTTTCTGGTGAAACCCTTTAGATAAGAGATAACCATGACACATTATCCTTATCAGTCATAGGAGCAAAGCATTCAAGTTAGTTCAATCGTATAACCTAAACTAGTGGTGGATTTGATAATCCTAATACCTTAAACTTCACTACTTATAGTCAATCTTGCTTTTAACCTTGTCACCCCCAACTCCAGTCGTAAAGACTATAAACAAAACTCAAAAATTCTGTCACTTTCCCTGGCTCGATTAAGAAAGTTTAAGAACAATCCTTGCATACTCTAGTTCCTGTGGATCGACCGTACTCTAGCGTCTCCGATGAAGCGCCGTGCACCTGCGGATTAAGACATAGTCGTAGGAAATAACCATCTTTGAGAACCTACCACCATACCAAAGGGGGAAGCCACGCTCGAGAATCTCGGATGGAGAAGGATATCTCGACACCCTTACCACATTCTCGGGTTGCGGGATGTTGTATCACCATCTGGCGATTGTTGGAAGACTTTGGATCGCAGGCATCAAAGGGATAGCTTCTTCCTATCACCAGAGGTTAAGATTTCCCCTTACAAAGGAGTTGTTGAAGTAATAGGCGATCCTCAAGCCGCGAGATAATGCATGCAGCTAGATATTCAAAAAAAATTAGGATAGGCGAGCTAGGCAGCGCCGAGAAAAGAACAAAGCTAAGGAAGTCACAGCCGGGGAGGAATTAGAGAAGACGATTTCACAAGCGGTCATGACCTATGAAACCAGCGAGAAAAAGACCTTATAGCAATCAAAGGAGGCAACACCGATCAAATAACCAAAACCGAACTTCTCGTCCCTAGAATCTACTCAGGAGATCAATCTAGGGTCCGAGGAAGAACCGAAAATTGTCAGAATTGGATCGTTGCTATCGGACGAACAAACGGGCCAACTAATAGCCCTGTTACGAGAACACATGGATGTGTTCGCTTGGAAAATGCATGATATGGAGGGGATTGACCCGGAAGCATGTTCCCACCGCCTCAGGATATACCCTAAATTCAAGCCGATCTGACAAAAGATGCGCATAATTTTTCCCTAGCTGCAGGCGGCGGTGGAGGTTTAATTAAAGAAACTTCAAGTAGCGGGAATTATTCGGAAAGCCCAATATCCACAATGGATATCAAACATGGTGATCGTCCCTAAGAAAAACGGAGGGGTAAGGATCTGCATCAACTTCAGTGATTTGAATAAAGCTTGTCCCAAAGACAACTTTCATATGCCCAACATCGACCAGCTAGTAGAATCCATAATGGGGTACAAGGCGATAACATTGATGGATGGTTATTCGGGGTACAACCAAATTCCCTTGACCACGGAGGATCAAGAGCATACGTCTTTCTTTACACCTAGGGGAATATATTGTTACACCAAAATGCCGTTTGGACTGAGGAATGCATGGGGCACCTTGATGTGATTTTGAAGTTGTTTGTAAAGTGGTAAGAAAGATTCGTTCAACTCAGACTTGTGAAGATTTAATTTTAGATTCAAACTCAATAGAAAACTTACGAAGTTGTTATCAAGATTATAAAAAGCACCGAGACTCAAGATTCCACCATTGACCAATTAAGTGATTCAATCTAATCAATATTCATGCAATTCTTTGCGTTTGAAGTGATTCTAATTTATCGCCTCTAGTAGCTTTTAAGTAACAATTGTAAACACTAAGCATGAAACATCAAAGTCTTAAACTAAGCATGCTCCATCAAAACGAATCACAATCATTCAATAAAAATCATTTCCAATATTAGTTCCATGCAAATAATCATAAAAGAAATTGCAAAAATTAATTAAAATAGAAATATACCACTTTTCATGGAACAATGGCTTCCTCCGACGCCTCGGCTAAGGGGTTTAGCTCCTCATATTAATCACTTGCTCAAAATATCGGTTCATAGCTCAAAAGTTGATTAAAGAGGGGGAAAGTACAAAGCGGCAGGTTTTAACAGATATAATTGTTACAACAGCCACTTTCTACAGAGAAACCGTAAGAGAGCTGTTGCAAAGTTTGAATAATTGTTACAAAATTGTGACAGAGTGAATTGGATTTGAAAGCTAAGGCCACTTGATTCTCGATTGTGTTTATGTGCGTTCTCTGTTCTTTCTCTTCTTCCCCTGAAAGTGCGAAATGACTACGCAACTTTCTTTCACCGAGCCGAGACCTCTGTTAGCTCTCCGTTCCCTTCAGAATTTCACCCAAAGTCTCCACACCCTCTTCTCGTACGCAGCAACCTATATACTTCACCGGACCAATTATCTCATGGAGAAATCTCTTTGGTTTATCCTTCACGGCAAATTCGAGAATATTGCTCTCCTCTTCTTACGCGTCTCCCCGTTTAGTCCAAACTCTCCTTTTTTGATAGATTCGAATCCAATGTAACGATATCCTCCCAAGTTTACACGTACCTTCCTTATAAAACTCGGAAAATTCCCGAGAATAACTTCACCTCCCTGTTTCTTCTCCGGCTTATCTAGCCCAACTGGTTGGGTCTAATCAACTGATGCACGACAATTTTCGTTATGCTATAAAGGTCCAATCCAACGAAAAACAAGCCTCGAGTCTCATAAGAATCACCCAAAATCTCAAACCTAATCGGCCAGGGAAGAAACAGATTTTCCGCTTAAAAAAAAAAGTTTAAACGGGGAAGAAGGTGACCTCCCCTATCGTCTACGGGTGCATGTGTTTAGTAGCTGCCTGGAAAATGGGGTGCCCCTTAGTAATTAGGTTACCCCTTATCCCAAAATGGGAGTCAGGAATAGTAGGTGTCCTCCGGGCGCAACTTTTCGAGCGATTTTTCCAAAAAATGTTTATTGGCCAAAAATACCTACACACACACATAAAACACCATAATAAGTACAAAAATGAGCACTATCAATATAAAGAATCGAGACAAATTAGACACAAAAATGTGTCTATCACACCTATCAAAGGCTAGTGGAGGACATGTTTGAAGATAAGATACACAACACCATCGAAGTCTACGTGGACGACATGCTAGTGAAAATCAGGGTGGCATCTAGCCATATTGGTGATCTTCTGGAGATCTTTCAAACTATGAGGAAATATAAAATGAGAGTGAACCCGGCCAAGTGCACCTTTTGGGTAACTTCGATTAAATTCCCGGGGGTATATAATCATTGATAAAGGGATATAAGCCGACCCATACAAGATTAGGTCTGTCTTGGAAATGCCATCCCCGGTAACAATAAAAGACATGCAACGACTGAACGAAAACTTGGCAGCATTAGGGCGATTCAATTCACGATCATCAGACAAGTTGTAATTGCAGGAAAACCTACAATACACACCTCACAAGAATGCATAATATCTAACACATTTTTAAGATCAATAACCAATCTTTTTATTAATTGAATTAAGAATTTTACAAGAAGGAAATGAAATCAAGAATGTTATTGCTACTCTAGACTTTCTCTCTCCTCTAAAATTTCTCTCCACTCTCTCAAAAGATCTCTCCTCTTCATAAGCCTATTCAGCTATTTATATGAGGACATTACATAATGGATGACAACTAGTTATCCCTTATTTTCGGATCCCGACTTGCGACATTATCGCAAGTCTACAAATGTAAAACGCAACACTCCTAAATCTCGCTTGAGTCTTCATGTCTTTCGTGTTAAGTTTGTCGTCATCCAATGCGTCATTTATATTATTCTTTCCGCTGATGTCTTTCGCAAAGTGTCGTTTATGGATTTCGCGAGGGCGTTGGTGTTGCGATATTCTGATCCTACATATTTCCTCTTCTCATGTCTTCTCTGCGAAGGAGAGAATGTCATGAGAACTAATTTTTTCAAAATGCCGCAGCTGTTCATTCTTATCTCTGTTTTTTGATATGACTTCGTACAAAATTTATTACACGTATCCTTCTTCCATTCATTTCTTGACACGTCTTTTTCAACCGTCATTTATCAACCGTTCATGTCTACTCTTCGCATTAAATGTGTTTGCCTTTTCGAGAATCCTTCTCTCTATATATATTTTAAACTCCTCTCTTCTTCTTTTTTACTCTCTTTCTTGTTTTCTCTGCAATTTTCTCTTCTTCATCTCTCCGTAATTTCCGCTCCTGCTACTGTAAATCTTCTTCTTTTTCATCTTCTCTTCATTCCCATACTCTGAAAGATGCCTCAAGTTGGTCGTAGATACAAGGGTTCCAGTGGTCGACTTTATTGAATTTATTCCGGTTGGTCAGATGGTCTGGTCTCACTTTTTTTTTTTTTTTTTTTCGCGTATCTCAATCACTCTAATTCACCCTAGCATCAGTAACAACTTGATTCGCGGGCCCCCACCTAATCACTTAGAGAAACATAGTTTAAAAATAAAAATAAAAACAGAAGTGAAAAGGACTCAACGAGATATGGTGAAACTATCATGTTATTTCTAACACCCGAGCTTTCCGTGCTTTTATGAATAGACTCTTTAGATGTTTCCATCTAATCAGATTGGTTCCTCAACTCCCTACAACCAAAATGCTTCCATCCACTTAGATTGGTTAGTGCCATCCTTAATAAGCATAAATTTCTAGGCTCTGGAGTTTATTAATGCAACTAAAAGTTTCTCCATACCCCCAAACTTAAATCTAACATTGTCCTCAATGTTCTAAAGATAAAATTAAAAGCATGAACAAGGAGAAATCATTTACCATTTGAAGTAAAAGAGTTAAGGAAAGATATTACTGTCAGCATGAATATTGGGTTACCTCCCAAGAAGTGCTAAGTTTAAAGTCTTCAAAATGCAGACATTACGTACTCCATAAAATGGATAATTACCCTTTCAAATCGTATATCAATAGTCGAAACAACTGTGGATCATCAAAACCGAATAATACTGCCACTAAAATGAGACAATCGCACCAAATCGGGAGAAAAATGAAGCAGCATGCAGAGCACATCCTCATCCAAGGTTTCTATGCAAGACAACTGGGTTTTTCTGTGGTGCCCACTTGGGCTTCATATGAGTGTTTTGACAAACAGATTTTTCTGAACTATGGGTTTCTAGTTGCTGGATTTCCTCTTGGACAATATCAGGAGGGTCAGGTTGAGGAGTCGAAAGAGACTCAGGAAATATCTCATGTATACTAGGCTCGATTCCCAAGTTAGGGATTTCTACTATGGATATTTTGACCATCACTACCCCCAAACTTAGGGTAATCAGTATTCTCAGATAAACCTCTAATTATTGCTTGAATTTCCGGATCCTCGGAGTCTTTAAAATACTCAAGAGCTTCTTCTAGATCATTACCCCCAAACTTAGGGTCAACATCACTCTCCGTAAGGCCTAGCACTATGGCTTGAATTTCAGGGTTTGTAGAGTCCTTAAAATGTTCGAGAGCTTCTTCTAGGTCCAAAGTCTGGTCATCTATCTGACCTAAGAGAATTGTCTCATCAAATTCATCCAAAGAATCACCAAACAAATTGTCATCCCAATTGCCCTGAACTAGATCATGAACTAAAGTGCCAATCATATTCACTTCCTCTAAATCATCAGAAGGTTGTCTAGTAACATTAAAGACATTTAGTTCAGTGGTCATATTACCAAAGGATAAGTTCATAAGTCCTGTCCCTCTGATTGATAACAAAGATTAGACGTGGCTAAAAATGGGCGACCCTAAAATTACCGGTATTTGATTCTCCTGGTCGTGGACGGGTTGTGTATCTAGGACTACGAAATCCACAGGATAAATAAACTTGTCGACCTCAATAAGAACATCCTCTATCACACCACGAGGAATTTTAATGCACCTATCAAATCATCGGCAGTGTTATCTTGGTAGGTTTCAATTCACCTGAAGTCCTAGTAGCCAAGTACACATGGTACGGAAGTAAGTTCACACTAGCTCCTAAGTCAAGTAAAGCTTTCTCTACCCTGTGTTTTCCATCGTGCAAGCAATCGTAGGGGGCACCCGGTCTTTATACTTAGGATTTGTGTGGTTCTCAATGATCGAACTTTACAAGATGGCTAAAAAGGCTTTTTTAGGGACACTAAGCTTTCGCTATTGCGTACACATATCTTTAAGAATTTGGCATAAGTCGGGAAGTTGCCTAATTGCCTCTAATGTGAAGGTTTATGGTAACTTTCTTAAAAACTCCATTATGTCATTAAAGTTGGATTCACTCTTTGTTGGTACTAATAGCTGGGAAATGGGGCTCTAGGAATAAAATAGGGCCTCTCGGGGAACCGACTGGCATCATCGGAGATTTTTATCGGTCCCACTCGGCTATGGATGGTCCTGAGGGGGTGTACTACTCGGTATGCTCACTATCGGGCATGGTTACCTCGATTGTCTACTACTCGCCACTCCTAAGGGTTATAAATCGAATTCAGGCGATGTGATGGTTTTTTCACCTACTTCATGAACTCCTCTAGGGTTGGTTTGTGTTTGACTAGGGAACCTTCCGTTATCTCTTTCACTTAAGGTCTTAGCTATTTGGCCCACTTGAAGTTCTAACTTAGCAAGGCTCTGAGCATTAGTTTGAAAGTTCTGCTTGGTTTCCTGTTGAAAACTAAGTTGGTTCTGCTAACATATCACGAAGTTTTTGCTAACATCTTAATAGAGTCCTCTAAGCTAGTCGTTTTATTTTCTGGGCCTGAAGAATTCTTAGTGTAACCAAAACCTGGGGGAGCATTAGAATTACTAAACTGACCTTGACTCTGGCCCTTAGACCACGAAAAGTTCGGATGGTTTCTCCAACCGGGGATTATAGGTTTTGAATATGGGTCAAACTTTTGACTTGGTTATCAAATCTAGTGTTATATAGAGAGCATTGGCTTGCTCTTCATTATTCTGGCCTTCCCAAAAGGTTCCCAATCTACCACTAGTGTGACCCACTTCTAAAGCTTCTAACCTTTCGCTATTGCAGCAATTTTGGCATCTCGATTCATAGCCTCCTTCCACCCTATTAACGTTTCCTCCGCCTAGAAGAATTGTTCTCTCGGGGAACCCTATTATTTTCCCATTGTTGGGTCTTTTCGGCGATTTCATGTAAATATGTCATCGCCTCATCAACTGTTTGGTTTTCAAACCCACCTGTACACATAGATTCTACTGTGGTCGTAGTGGAATAATCTAAACCCTCATAAAGGATCTGAACTAACCTAACCTTCTCGAGACCATGATGAGGACATTGGGCTAATAAATCATTGAACCTTTCCAAATACCTATACAAAGATTCTCCTCCTGTTGAGAAAACGTGCAGATTTGCGTCCTAATAGACGATGTTTTATGCCTAGGGAAAACTTGTTCAAAAAAGGCAGATGTAAGTTGTTCATATGTTTCGATTAACCAGTAATCCAAACTATATAGCCACGATTTGGCCTTATCTTTCAAGGAAAAAGGGAATAACCTGAGTTTCAAAGCATCATCATCAAGGTTTCTAATCTTTAGGGTACTACAGATTTCCTCAAAGTCCCTAACATGAAAATAGGGGTTTTCATTTTCTTTCCCTAAAAGATTGGGAGCAAATCAGAAGTTCGTGTTTAAGTTCAAAATTTGCTTCCTCATTTCAAATTTAACCTGATACACGAGGGACGAGTAGTCTAGTCGGGTTCAACAAAGCTTTCAAAGTTGCCATTTTCTGGCACTATCTAATATTAGGGATTGTCTCCTTAAACCGAGGTTCAAAACTGACTCTTCTAAAATCGGACTTTCTAATTTGAGGTAATCGAGATTTGACTTAGAACTACTAGGTTTCTCTTTAACAAATCTACCTAGGGCGTCTCTTTTACGTTCGGACATACAAAAGAATTAGGAAGGGGATTCTATGCAATCACAAATCAAGGCCGACTCAACCAAATCAAACCTATTGATTTCTAGCAAACAAAAAGCATGATGGCTCCACTTAGATTGTTTCTAGACCAGCTTCTAATCCTTCGAAAGGGAATTCGTTACAACTTAAGCAAACCCTCTGAATCAATCCAGTCAAAGTAAGTTGAATAGAGGAAGGGAAGCTCGGGTGGAGCTTTGATACCCAAGACACCTCCACCGAATTACAATGCGGCGCAGTCACGCATTCAACTCACGTAAACCTTCATGAACTTCTCAAGTGTGCTTAAAAGAGTAACCAATATTTTTCGAATAAATTTCTATTAAGCTCGTTACCCTATCGGTCTTGTTCTAGTCAAAATTTTAAGGCTTAGGTTCACAGAAAGTTACGTGGTTCCTAAGGCGGGCAAGAGAAACTATGTGATGAAATCGAACCCTTATCTTGTATGGCCAGGCCTTGCCCTTTACTAGAAAAATTAAAGCAAACCGTATTCAAGTCCTCGGCATATATGCAAACGAAGGAGTCCGAGAACTCGCCGACAGGGGATTCGCGAGTGTTCGGAAATCTTACCTCCCGTTCAGACTGGGATGAATCGGTTGTAGTCGACTCGGGCCACCGACTCCTATGTCACAGCACGTACGAACCCAAGGTGCAGTAGACAATATCGTAATTGTCCTCCTTCTCTGCAAACAGTTTATATTTAAAGTACCCTTCCGTAGGGTAAAAATAAAAAAATAATGTCCAAAGTCCCAAAAATGTCCAAAAGTCCAAAAATAAAAAAAGAAAATTACAAAAATAATTATAAACCCTAATACAAGTTTCCGAAAACCCTAAAAAATAAATAAAAATAAAAATAAAATTCTTTGTCTCTTCCTCGTTTTCTTTTCGCTTTTGTCTTTGACTCCAAGTCTTTAATTATTCACCAAATCTTTGGCTCGGCTTTCTTTTTCGATCCGAGATCCAAAACTTTGTAACCCACAAGACAAATACCCAAGAAAACGTAAAATAGAACAAAAGAATAAAAAAAAACTAAAAAAATAAAAAGAAAAAACAAATCTAAAACCCTAAAAACAAGTCCCACGGCGCTCAAAAATTGATGTGATTTTGAAGTTGTTTGTAAAGTGGTAAGAAAGATTCGTTCAACTCAGACTTGTGAAGATTTAATTTTAGATTCAAACTCAATAGAAAACTTCAAGTTGTTATCAAGATTATAAAAAAGCACCGAGACTCAAGATTCCACCATTGACCAATTAAGTGATTCAATCTAATCAATATTCATGCAATTCTTTCGTTTTGAAGTGATTCTAATTTATCGCCTCTAGTAGATTTTCAAGTAACAATTGTAAACACTAAGCATGAAACATCAAAAGTCTTAAACTAAGCATGCTCCATCAAAACGAATCACAATCATTCAATAAA
Organism: Papaver armeniacum; assembly: GCA_023531295.1. NCBI lineage: Eukaryota > Viridiplantae > Streptophyta > Magnoliopsida > Ranunculales > Papaveraceae > Papaver > Papaver armeniacum. Next base: position 14,113 of record JAJJWW010015220.1, read on the forward strand.
AATCGTTTCCAATATTAGTTCCATGTAAATAATCATAAAAGAAATTGCAAAAATTAATTAAAATAGAAATATACCACTTTTCATGGAACAATGGCTTCTCCGACGCCGGCTTGGGGTTTAGCTCCTCATATTAATCACTTGCTCAAAATATCGGTTCATAGCTCAAAAGTTGATTAAAAGAGGGGAAAAGTACAAAGCAGCGGGTTTTGTAACATATATAATTGTTACAACAACCACTGTTACAGAGAAACCGTAAGAGAGCTGTTACAAAGTTTGAATAATTGTTACAAAAATTGTGAGTGAATTGGATTTGAAAGCTAAGGCCACGGATTCTATGTTGTGTTTATGTGTCTTCTCTGTTCTTTTCTCTTCTTCCCGAAAGTGCAAACGACTCGCAACTTTCTTTCACTTTGAGACCTCTGTTGGCTCTCCTTCCTTCGTAACTTCACCCAAAGTCTCCACACCCTCTTGTGTATGCAAAACATCCTATATATACTTCATAGGACCAATTATCTCGAGAAATCTCTTTGGTTTATCCTTCACGGCAAGTTACGAGAATATTGCTCTCCTCTTCTTCTTACGCGTCTCCTCGTTTAGTCCAAACTCTCCTTTTTTTGATCGATTCAATCCAAAGTAGCGATATCCTCCCAAGTTTACACGTACCTTCCTTATAAAACTCGGAAAATTCCCGAGAATAACTTCACCTCCCTGTTTTCTTCCGCTTATCTGGCCCAATTTGGTTGTCTAATCAACCACAGCTGACTTTGTTATGCTATAACAGTCAATCCAACGAAACAAGCCCTTGAGTCTCCTTAAGAATCACCCAAAATCTCAAACCTAATCCGCGGAAGAAACAGATTTTCCTACAAAAAAAGTTTAAACGGAAGAAGGTGACCTCCCTATCGTCTACGGGTCTGTGTTTAGTAGCTGCCTGGAAATGGGGTGCCCCTTAGTAATTAGGTTACCCCTTATCCAAAATGAGAGTCCGAATAGTAGGTTTCCTCCGGGCGCAACTTTTCGAGCCGATTTTTCCAAAAATGTTTATTGGCCAAAAATACCTACACACACATAAAACACCATAATAAGTACAAAAAATGAGCACTATCAATATAAAGAATCGAGACAAATTAGACACAAAAATGTCTATCACACCTATCAAAGGCTAGTGGAGGACATGTTTGAAGATAAGATACACAACACCATCGAAGTCTACGTGGACGACATGCTAGTGAAAAGCAGGGTGGCATCCAGCCATATTGGTGATCTTCGGGAGATCTTTCAAACTATGAGGAAATATAAAATGAGAGTGAACCCGGCCAAGTGCACCTTTTGGGTAACTTCGATTAAATTCCCGGGGGTATATAATCATTGATAAAGGGATATAAGCCGACCCATACAAGATTAGGTCTGTCTTGGAAATGCCATCCCCGGTAACAATAAAAGACATGCAACGACTGAACGAAACTTGGTGACATTAGGCGATTCAATTCACGATCATCGACAAGTTGTAATTGTGAAAACCTACAATACACACCTCACAAGAATGCATAATATCTAACACATTTTAAGATCAATAACCAATCTTTTTATTAATTGAATTAAGAATTTTACAAGAAGGAAATGAAATCAAGAATGTTATTGCTACTCTAGACTTTCTCTCTCCTCTAAAATTTCTCTCCACTCTCTCAAAAGATCTCTCCTCTTCATAAGCCTATTCAGCTCTTTATATAGGACATTACATAATGGATGACAACTAGGTTATCCCTTATTTTCGGATCTGACTTGCGACATTATCGCAAGTCTACAAATGTAAAACCTCGCAACACTCCTAAATCTGCTTGGTCTTTCATGTCTTTCTCGTGTTCGGTTGTCGTCATCCAATGCGTCATTTATATTATTCTTCTGCGATGTCTTCGCAAAGTGTCGTTTATGGATTTCGAGGGCGTTGGTGTTGCGATATTCTCGATCCTACATATTTCCTCTTCTCATGTCTTCTGCGAAGGAGAGAATGTCATGAGAACTAATTTTTCAAAATGCCATGGCTGTTCATTCTTATCTGTTTTTTTGATATGACTCCGTACAAAATTTATTACACGTATCCCTTCTTCCATTCATTTCTTGACACGTCTTTTTCAACCGTCATTTATCAACCGTTCATGTCTACTCTTCGCATTAAATTTGTTTGCCGTTTTTCGAGAATCCTTCTCTCTATATATATTTTATGACTCCTCTCTTCTTCTTTTTTACTCTCTTTCTTGTTTTCTCCGTAATTTTCTCTTCTTCATCTCTCAGTAATTTCCGCCTCCTGCCATCAGAATCTTCTTCTTTTCATCTTCTCTTCATTCCCATACTCTGAAAGATGCCTCAAGTTGGTCGTAGATATAAAGTTCTTTTGGGAGAGGTTCAAAAGGATTTGCAAGAGAAGGGTTTCACATTATCCACTATTCCCAATCAAGAATCTAAATCCATTCTTTCTGCCAAATTGTTTACTGATCATCATTGTGATGATCAAAAAATCATAGTTTCGCTAGGTCAGATTCTCGCCGGTCTTCCGATTCCTCTCTACAATCCGGATCTTCCCTTGTTTTATGAAATTCTTGCTCATGAGAAATTCTGAACTATCTATCAATTGCGGAGATTGTATCCGCTAATTCTTGAATTCGCCAACTGCGGGTGCAAATGGTAAGGGATCTCTTTATCCCAATGAAGTCAGAGATCCTAAATTTGCGGACTTAGAGATATTCAGCTGAAAAGTATTCAAAGTGGAGAGTTTCTTTGAAAACTATGAAATAATAAACACAAAGAACGATAGAACTCGCTGGGGTGCACGTTTTAAAAGAAGAGAAAATATCCCTAGTGAAAAAAATACTTATGCAGGATATCGATTGGCATTCTGGCAAGAACAATGTTCCTCGCCATTCCAAAGACGACAAATGGTGCGTCTATCCACTATCTTTGAATGGACCTTATATTTCAGGTTCAAATGTACTCCCTGCGAATCTCACCAATTATCAGCCTTGATTCTTCCACTTAAGAATAAGATATCTAGTCTTCAAAGCGCCAATCAACAACTTTATGGTATGAGACTCTTCCTTTTCCTTTGTTTTGTTTTCGATTATTTTTTCCTTATCCGACTTATCATTTTTTGCAGGGCGTTTATAACCTTTTCGATGAAGCCATTCTTCTTCACTCATTTCCGAACCTATGGATAATGATGCTCTTCTCTCACCTCAATGATTCTTTAAATAGTTTTTCAAATAACAAAATTAGATCTCTTCCTCTAAACGAACTTCAATCCAAATTTCGCTCTTAGAAATTGATCATAGATCTAGTTTGGGTTTAGCCAACCAACTTAAACGTTTGTATCTTAGTTCCTAAGAGAAAATTAATACTTTAAGGAAAAATTAGTGGTCTTATAGATGACAAAGATCGCATCGCTAGTCAAGGTGCCCAAGCATTAGAGAAATTCCAAAAAACTCTTCTTGAAGTTCAAGTTGAACGGGATGAATCCATTCGCCAAAATGCTATATTTAGCAAAAGAGAGAATCAAATTCGCTCCCTTCTTCTCATAAACAATGACGATGAATTCGCCTGGGCTGCGAAGGTTCTAGATGACACCAGAAATAATTTAGGTGTTAACGTTAGCCTTCAAGCTGAGCATACAGCCTTGATTAGGGATATGATTTCTGATAAAGAAGGTTATTAATTATTCTTCTTTATTTTACTGTTTATTTTTTATGAAGCTGCCATTAAGTTACTAATTCATTGTCATATGTTCGCAGAAGCTGAGCAGAGATTTCGCAAAAGAATTGAAGAACTTGAATCTGAAAAAGAACAACTCGCAAAGAATTTCTCTCTTCGGAATGACAAATATTCCAAATTGAAGAAGCAACTACAAATTACTGTAGCGAATTTCAAAAATGATGTTGTTCTCTTCCGCAATCAGACTATTAAGACAGTTTGTGATGACAACGGCATTCCTCATTCTTCATACCCTTGTCTCCTTGACGAAATCCCTGAGAATGTGCCTTCTTTGGATATCTCTGACAGTGATGCTAGCGAAGAAGAGATCGATGAAGATGACGTGCTGCGTAGGATCCGATGAAGATGACGAAGTAGAAGGATCGATGATGAAGAAGAATCAAACAAGAAATAGCTCAATTTTCTTCTTTCTCTTTTTGTAATAACTGTAAATTTATTCTTTTAACCTTCTACTTTTGTAATCTTTTACTGCGAGTTTCTTGGATCTTCAAACACAAGCTCTACTTTTGTTGTTCCTTTCTGCACATGTTAAAAGAGCAATTCTTTTTTGCAATACAGTTAATCAATACTATGATCACGTAAATCTATCATATGAAAATAAATAACATGTTCTTAATCTATTCATTCCCATACTTGCCTCTGTTATTTGTTTTCAAATGAAAGATTAAGCAAATAACTTTTAAATGGTAACATGCCTCAGTCTCGCAACTGATGATCCGATTCTCGCAAGCAAGTGTTTCTTGGTTGTTTCAAGATCTCACTTTTTCTTTTTCTTGTGTGGTCTTATTTTGCCTTCCTAGTTAAAGGTCTTTTGTGCCACCTCTTGTCATTGCGACAAAATCGCAGGACATCTTTACACTTTCATGTAATGACCCACTGATCTTGCCTTAACGTTTCTTTATTATTTTTGCCTCTGCAGGATAATTTTGTTGTGACAATATGACAGGCCTAAAAATCCTTGCGAAAATATAGCCCCATGACATTGCCGTCTGGCGACGAAATCGCAGGACGTCCTTACATTTTCATGTACTGACCCATTGATCTCGTCTTATCTTTATTTTTTGTATTATTGACTCTTCAGATTGTCGACAAATATGACAAGCCTAAATTTTCGCGAAAATAAAGCCTCATGACATTTGCGTCTTAAGACACTTATCATCTCCCTAATGGAGGGTGGCGCCCTTATAATCTCCCTGGTTGCCCCTTTAAGGAGGCGTACTTCTTCCATACAAGGCTAGCTCCCCCCATCCGGTCTTAACAACAACCAATTGTTTTGTGATCTCTTATCCCTTTGCCTATAGGGCTTATGGTTACGAGACTGCACCCTAAAGTGGAGTTTTCTTCGGACCGAGTGCATCATATCTTGAGACTTTGCAAAGAATGGCCGAGACACTTCAAATGCCCAGGCACTCTTGGCTCAACCGTGTACCTCGGCGCCTTGGTCATATCTTGACTCCTTAGAAGAGACCCCCGGTCGTCCAATCTAAGTCTTAAGCTTAGATTGAAAATCCAAGGTACCTCTCCTGGATGGGCTTTATTGACCCCAGTTCTCCATGACTCAGGTTCCAGGGGCGGTGTAACCTTTTCCCTGAGCCATGTTTAACAGGTACCCCCTTTTATGACGTACTTTAGGTCTTACATTTGCCTCTTGCGAAATTTTGATTTCGCGAACTAGGGTGTACGCCATAGCAGGTTTGCCCCTTTCTGATATGTCATTGATTTTGATTATCTCTTGTTATTTTTGTGCGAGATTTTTGCATGTTCTTTTTTATTTTGTGCAATCTCATAATGATTCTTTCGCAAAATTTTCATATAAATTCATTTCGCTTCAACCATACATTACTTTGCGGTCTAATCTTTTCCCACAATCTTCTACGGGTAATAACTCTTCAAGTATAACCTATTCCATGGTCTATCCAATCAGGTGGCCCACATCTTTACCCTCGGGATCCATCAATCTATATGCCCCTGTTCCAACTATCTCCTTAATTATATAAGGTCCATACCATTTTCTCGCAAGCTTGCCACCACTTTCGCTAATATACCGGTGTTTCTCTCAATACCAAATTACCTGTTTGAAATTCGCGTGTCTTAACACGTTTATTATATTCTCTGGCTAATCTTCATTTGGTAATTCTCCATATGTTGTAGATCCCTTTCTCTTTTTTCTTCTAATTCATCTAGCTTGATTAAAATATTACCCGCACTAAGATTTTTCTCCCAAGCTTCCTTCTTTTTTGTTGGAATAATAACTTCTGTTGGAAGTACAGCCTCAACTCCATATGTTAAACAGAAAGGTGACATTTCTGTAGCTTCCTCGCCTGGTTGTATTGTAAGCCCATACTGCATTATGCACTTGTTCACACCATGCTCTATTATGTCCTTCTAATTTCTTCTTCAATATATCTGCGATTGTTTTATTTGTTGCTTCTGCCTGTCCATTGGCCTGAGGGTACAAAGGAGTTGACTTTCCACATTTTATCTTAAATGCATTAAGTAACAGTTATATATTCTGTCCCTCGAATTGTTTCCCATTGTCGGAAACCAACGTGCAAGGGATTCCAAATCTGCATATGATATTCTCAAATATGAATGTAAAAACATCTTTATCACGAATATGTTGTACTGCCTTTACTTCCGCCCATTTTGTGAAATAGTCTGTAGGGACAATCAGATACCTTCTCTGTTGCCGTGAATGTAATCTTCTGTTTTTCCCATTCTTTCATAGGTGACGCTTTCTCCGTTGTTACGATTTTCTTTCCTTCAAAATCTCGTTTATGTATTCTCCTCCGATATTTTCATGAAATTCATTAATCATTGTTTTTGTAATCAAACTACATTCCAACTTTCTATTACATTCCTTGATTTTGACTTTCTACTTTAACCAATTTATCAATCATATTCTTAATTTGAACAATTTTAACAACAATCTCCAATTTCTAATCTTCAATCCCTGTTTCTAGCGCCATATGTAATTGCAGAAAAACCTACAATACACACCTCACAAGAATTCATAATTGATAGGTGTCTAAAACACCTAATTTAATATCTAGTATTTATGCTTTCTTTGCGAATTTTCGTGTGAATTATGTATCTTATGTGTGCTTTTGAGTTTATTAGGTGCAATGGAGTCATTTGGAGCGAAAAGACCAATTGGAACTCGTTCAAATACAAGATTTCTACTTTTCATTGTGTAGAGGACGAAAAGACGAAGGCAATGGCGAAAGAACGGAGTCATTCAGAGCTCGTATGAAGAAGTTATGGGCGAAAGAACTCGGAAGACTAAAAGGGCTCATTGGTCATTTAAAGGGCAGTGCTATTGACATCCCCTCGTTTGTTAAGGGGCATCCAGTTGTTAAGGGACTGCCATTTTCAAAGGAACTGCTAAGGGGAGTCAGGAATTCTACTTAGGGGAAACCATAATTCAAATATTACTAAAGGCACCAGCAGTTTCTCTAGGGGCACCACCATCTTCACCCCAAGGTTGCCATCGACAAAGTCGTGGGCATTTCTTCACGACAGCGATTTTCGTGGTTGTTTTGCAGAATTTGTGGAGCATCGAACAGAGCTCATTGGGTCGTTAATATTGTCATAAGATGTGAGCCATAGTCGAGATGGAGTTCTCAAGAACATGGAGAGAACTGGAAGGGGAGGGGATACATCGCCATTATCGACCATTGATGAGGAGTCTGTTGGCATGAAGGAGTTGCCTTCACTGCCTGCCATTGATGACATGTGATGGCGTTGATGATTCAAATGGAGTCTTGGTGATTGAGTTTGGTTGTTGTTGGTGTTGGTGATTATCGGCAGGGAGAAGAACAGCTCGAGTTTGGTTTTGGAGTCCGGGTACTGCCATTGATGGCACAGGCAGTGATGATGCTGGTCGCTGCTGAGAATGAAGGCAGTGATGAAGCTTAACAGAGAATGATATAATGGTGGAGGTCGAGCGACAAGGCAGAGAGCAACGGCGTTGGCAGTGAATGCCGGAAACGATCACGGTAGTGCTGTGGCTGGTGATGATGTTCTCTGCCATTGGCAACGAACGACGATGGACTGGAGGTTGAGCTTGTGTTTGATTGAGCTGTTGGCGTGTAAAGATGAGAAGGTCTCGAGCAAGTTTAAGGGACTGTTGCCGATTAATGGCATGGGAGTGATGGAGTCATGGTGGCTCATTGATGAATAATGGTGGTGACCGATGATTGGCAAGTGATCGCAAGAAGGAGGAGAAACGGCTCGACTTTGTCCGTCGATAACTGAGAAGTTTTCGGTGATGGGAAAGAGTTGGTTGCTGTCGTGATCCATGGAAGTTTATGGTGGTTCATGGAGTCGAGTTTCGATTGAGTATGTGATGGATAAGATTACAGTAAAGACGAGGGTAGTTCCATGGTGATGACGAGCTCGACATGAAGAAGAGAACTGATTGATGGCAGTTAACGGAGTTATGCAGCGATGGTTTGCCGGAGGTACTGAAAATGGTTGAGGCCAGCTGTGGTTATTATCAGTGATGTGAAGATGGAGTTACGGACTTGGATATGAGACCGAAATATCTCGAGTTACAGATACCGAAGCTTGTGTTATCTTTGTGTGAGGATCTTGACCAACAATTCAGTCGAGCAAGATAAGAGTTATCTCTTGGAGAAGTTCTCTCATGCGCAGAAGGTGAACAATGGGGATTGCTATACTGAAGTATGCAAAGTTAGACGCCTGGCCAATCATAAAAGAAGATATACTAATCCATTTGGGTCCCACCGAACTGTCTCCCAAATTCAACACTGCTAACCGATTATGAATCCTTATCAAATAAGGAATTCTCGGTGAGAGAGGGTCGGTGGAAAAGCTATTTAAGGTCAAGAGCACGAGCAGGGAGGGGGATCTCTCTTTTTCTGATATCTTTTATCTTTTTATTATCTCTTCTCTACTTTATTCTAGGTTTTAGAACCATGAAGTCTTTTCTCTTTCTTCTTGTTATGAACTCCTTGAATATGAGTACCTAAGTTTATTATTGGTTATGGAATAGTTGGATTTCACATAATATGATTCTTTGATTCAATATATTAGTTTTGTCTCATAATTATCGTTTTGCAATTCTCATGAAAATATTGTTTTATGATTGATTGATTGTTTTGTCAAGTTGCAAATTGGTAGAACTTCTAATCACATCTATTGCTAGTTTAGGGTTTATTATACATAAAAGTGATATTCCTTGGATACAAGTAGCATAATATGATTATAGTTTGTAGTGATATATTCTTATGATCATATGTGAATCGTAACCTTTGTTAAATTGAATTAGTGCGCTTTCCACGTTCAATTGCTTTGATTGGCCTGATTTCATAGAACTTAATGCATCTAGGGAATTAAACTTGATTAGTGCTTTTACACGTTAGGTTGTTCCTTTAGGTAGAATTCATATTCGCATCTTTTAATGTGTTTGTTGATGACAAGAGGAGGTTTGCGGGATATTCTTGCGATCAAGGTATTCTAGGGTCTTTGATAAAAGTTGAGATTAAATATCAATTCTAATTATTGTGAAAAGCATGTTAGTGAATGAAAACGAAATCCTTAACCAATATTTCTTATCCTTGATTTGATTTGTTTGCTTATTTCTTTATTTGCTTTTATTTATTTTATTTCATAAAATCACAAAACTACCGGTGTTATTTATAGGGAACCGAAACAATTTGACAACCTAGACCTCTCTGTGGGATCGATCCTTTCTTGCCCTTGCTATATTTATATTTTGAGTAGTAAGAAAGTGTAATTTATTTTTGACGCTTACGACCGCGATCAAATTTTGGCGCCGTTGCCGGGGAGGCAGCGGTTGTTAATTGTTTTTGGTTTCTTATTTTTGTATTTAGTTTTTGTTTTATTTTTTTTCTTATTTTCTGGGTTTTAACCTTGGTTTGAGAATCTTATTTCAGGTGCTTATTTCTATGGAAGGAGCATATTGGAACGATGGATACGGTTTTCAACAACCTCAACAATATGACAACTACCAATTCCATGGGTATAATCAAAACCAATTCATTGGTTATGATCAATATTCCATGGAACCTTATGGTTTTCCTCAACAACCTTATGGTGAGTATGTGTGTGAACAACCACAAGGATGGGAGGATTCTTATGCTTGTGAACAAAAAGTCTCTAACTTTATAGACAAAGTTTCCACCTTTTACAAGAGGAATTTCAAAAAGCAAAAGAGACTACAAACGAGCAACTCCAAGAACTTCGTGAAGGTATGACTATCTTGCGAAGAGGCATTGATCAATACAAGGAAGATATGGATAATTCTAATGTGCATATGGTTTGTGATGATTATTTGATTGATGCTAATGTTGAAAAAGGCCAATCCTTGGGCACTTTCGTTGATAATTGTGTAGTTAACTCAACTCTTGATCTTAATAATGATCATTCACCTATTCAAAAGGATGAGTTAGAGTTTAGCAACACTAAATTCAACGAGGAACAATCTTATGTTGACTATGATAGTGACGGTGATTATGATACATTGCTTGAAACAACTCATGGTGACATCACCGAGGAGTCTTTTTGGGATCAAGATGAAGATGAAGAGGAATATGTCGACACTTGTGTAGATTACTCAAGCATTGATCTTAATAATGATCAAGAGCCTATTCAAAGGGTGGAGCTTGAGGATGATGCATTTTCGAGTGTTCTAAAAAGGTTTCTTATGATAAAATTTGGATCCGCAAAAGAGTATGTGCCTTACAACAAAACGGAGGAATATGTTGAGAATGTGACCGTTATGACCAATATTGTGGAAGACCCAATTGAGCTTGCAAATAATTGTAATGATGATGTTTATGTCGATACTTTGGTTAAGGCAGAAACGGACGAAGAATGGTTGCAAGGTTTGATAGAGGACCATGATATAAAAGAGGTGAATAATTCACTTGAGTTTTTCAAGGATGAAGAGGATTCCGTGATACAAGAGATTGTGAAAGGTTTATCTAACCCTTTGCCTATTATTTCTTCTCCTTTACCTCTTATTGGTTTGAATGTATGTGCTTCGAGAACATTATTGACTGACTTTGTTTCTCGTTTTCCGCCATTAGAGATACTTGATTCTCATACTATGTGTTTTGGACCAAGAAACCGTAGAAGTACCCGACTCATATATTCTTTATACACTTCCAAGTGTGGACAAGAATAAGTGTGGGGGAAGCTTTTATCGGTTCATAGCTTCACTTTTGCTTTATTGTACTAATATTTGTGTGAAGTTAGTGTTTGCAAAACAGGTTCTATGGACGGATCCCCAACTTTTCCGATTATTGGTGTATGGGGAATGAATCTTGCAAGGATATAGTCGGGCTGACGACTATAAAACAAGCGCTAAGTGGGAGGCAACCCACCGGTTTTGTATCTCTTATCCTTTTGCATTTTATTTTTGTTTCGTTTATTTATTTTTACTGTTTTCATATCATATTTGCATCCCTATGATTAATTTCATTGAGTCCGTAATCTATCTTAGAAGAGAATTATGACGAATACCTTTTCGTCAGAAAATTTCAGATGCGCGTAGTTCATTCAAGAGACCATAAACTGTGAAATTTTGACACTGTGTAGAAAACACGTAGATGAACAACTTTTGTGAAATGGAGTTTTTCCAAATTCCTTACCAATTTGCACAGTTTTTGTGTTTTATCTCTTTGTTACGTCTTAATTCAGAACTTTCGGTTTTACACATTGAGGACAATGTGAAGTTTAAGTGTGGGGGAGCATTTATATGTATAGTTTGAACTTGTGCCTTTAGGATGACACCATTAGTGGATGGAACCATTTTGAATGCAGGAGTTGAGGAACTAATTAACTAAAAGGGAAGAATATAGCTCAGAAATCACAAATTAACATGATAGTTGTTACCATATCTCGGAATATCACCATATCGCATTCTATTTTTATTTTCCATATTTATCTATTGTTCTCTAAGTGTTTTGGTGGGTCACTAAACATCGACGTGTTATTACCGCTAGTAGGATGAAATAGAGTGGTTGAGTTACTAAAAAAAAAAAAAAAAAAAAAAAAAAAATATATGAAAAAAAAAAAAAAAAAGGACCGACCAATTAGACCAAAACGGAATAAAAAGACACTTGGGAATAAGTATGTGTGAAACGTAGGTCTGTCTCCGTCGCCTAAACAAGCGTGGAATGCAGGATCCAAGGCAACTATCATGTACTTGCTGACAAGAAGCATGCGCTTGGATCCAAAAGATCTAATCATGCCGTCTAAAAAAAAAAAGAAATTGGATCCAGTTTGATCCAATCATATAAAAAAAAAGAGAAGAAATTATTATTGGTTGAATAAAGTCACTTCTGGTTCCCTTGTATATGCCAGTGAGTTGATGTAGGATTCAAACCAAGTAGCTCAATCCAATAGGATTAGGTTCATCTTAGCAGTGACCTTCAGACAGATATGGGAAACATCGAACACTTGTGAACATTCGCCAACATCTACATCTTTATCCATCTTCTTAATCTTTTCATTGTGATTGTGGTTTGTTAGTTTCTTGAGTATTGTGGCTTGTTCGACTATCTAATTAGAGTTTATTTACCAATAATTGAATTGAATTTGCAAGGTACCTCCTCCGTAGTCATTTTGGATTCGTTCATTGATTTGTCACAAATAGACGGAGTTTGGAAAATAGGTTTTGTGGGTATATCTCAGTAAACCCTCACGAGACTATAACTCGTCCACTAGGGACACCTAGGGGTTTAAAGGCTTGTTATTTATGCTAAAAGTGACCGTAGCCTCGACGTCAATGGAGTTGTTGTATTTTATTTTTGTTTGATTTGCTCGAGGACTAGCAAAGTCTAAGTGTGGGGAATCTGATAGGTGTCTAAAACACCTAATTTAATATCTAGTATTTATGCTTTCTTTGCGAATTTTCAGTGAATTATGTATCTTATGTGTGCTTTTGAGTTTATTAGGTGCAATGGAGTCATTTGGAGCGAAAAGACCAATTGGAACTCGTTCAAATACAAGATTTCTAATTTTCATTGTGTAGAGGACGAAAAGACGAAGGCAATGGCGAAAGAACGGAGTCATTCAGAGCTCGTATGAAGAAGTTATGGGCGAAAAGAACTCGGAAGACTAAAAGGGCTCATTGGTCATTTAAAGGGGCGTGCTGACTGACATCCCCTCGTTTGTTAAGGGGCATCCAGTTGTTAAGGGACCGCCATTTTCAAAGGAATCGCTAAGGGTAGTCAGGGAATTCTACTTAGGGGAAACCATAATTCAAATATTACTAAAGGCACCAAAGAGTTTCTCTCTAGGGCACCACCATCTTCACCCCAGGTTGCCATCATGTGTTCGGGCATTTCTTCACGACAGCGATTTTCGTGGTTGTTTTGCTAATTTGTGGAGCATCGAACAGAGCTCATTGGGTCGTTAATATTGTCATAAGATGTGAGCCATAGTTGAGATGGAGTTCTCAAGAACATGGAGAGAATCGAAGGAGGGGATACGCCGCCATTATCGGCCATTGATGAGGAGTCATTGGCATGAAGGAGTTGCCTTCGCTGCGCCATTGACATGTGATGGCGTTGATGATTCAAATGGAGTCTTGGTGATTGAGTTTGGTTGCTGTTGGTGTTGGTGATTATCGGCAGGAGAAAAAGCATCTCGAGTTTGGTTTTGGAGTCCGGGTACTGCCATTGATGGCACAGGCAGTGATGATGCTGGTCGCTGCTGAGAATGAAGGCAGTGATGAAGCTTAACAGAGAATGATATAATGGTGGAGGTCGAGCGACAAGGCAGAGAGCAACGGCGTTGGCAGTGAATGCCGGAAACGATCACGGTAGTGCTGTGGCTGGTGATGATGTTCTCTGCCATTGGCAACGAACGACGATGGACTGGCAGTTGAGCTTGTGTTTGATTGAGGCTAAGCGATAAAGATGAGAAGGGCTCGAGCAAGTTTAGGGACTGTTGCCGATTAATGGCATGGGAGTGATGGAGTCATGGTGGCTGTTGATGAATAATGGTGGTGACTGATGATTGGCAGTGATCGCAAGAAGGAGGAGAACGACATCGACTTTTGTCTGTCAGTAACGGAGAAGCTCGGTGATGGGAAAGAGTTGGTTGCTGTCGTGATCCATGGAAGTTTATGGTGGTTCATGGAGTCGAGTTTCGATTGAGTATGTGATGGATAAGATTACAGTAAAGACGAGGGTAGTTCCATGGTGATGACGAGCTCGACATGAAGAAGAGAACTGATTGATGGCAGTTAACGGAGTTATGCAACGATGGTTTGCCGGAGGTACTGAAAATGGTTGAGGCCAGCTGTGGTTATTATCAGTGATGTGAAGATGGAGTTACGGACTTGGATATGAGACCGAAATATCTCGAGTTACAGATACCGAAGCTTGTGTTATCTTTGTGTGAGGATCTTGACCAACAATTCAGTCGAGCAAGATAAGAGTTATCTCTTGGAGAAGTTCTCTCATGCGCAGAAGGTGAACAATGGGGATTGCTATCTTTGAAGTATGCAAAGTTAGACGCCTGGCCAATCATAAAAGAAGATATACTAATCCATTTGGGTCCCACCGAACTGTCTCCCAAATTCAACACTGCTAACCGATTATGAATCCTTATCAAATAAGGAATTCTCAGTGAGAGAGGGTCGGTGGAAAAGCTATTTAAGGTCAAGAGCACGAGCAGGGAGGGGGATCTCTCTTTTTCTGATATCTTTTTATTTTTTTTTTTTCTCTACTTTATTCTAGGGTTTAGAACCATGAAGTTTTTCTCTTTCTTCTTGTTATGAACTCCTTGAATATAAGTACCTAAGTTTATTATTGGTTATGGAATAGTTGGATTTCACATAATATGATTCTTTGATTCAATATATTAGTTTTGTCTCATAATTATCGTTTGCAATTCTCTGAAAATATTGTTTTATGATTGATTGATTGTTTTGTCAAGTTGCAAATTGGTAGAACTTTAATCACATCTATTGCTAGTTTAGTGTTTATTATACGCAAAAGTGATATTCCTTGGATACAAGTAGCATAATATGATTATAGTTTGTAGTGATATATTCTTATGATAATATGTGAATCGTAACCTTTGTTAAATTGAATTAGTGCGCTTTCCACGTTCAATTGCTTTGATTGGCCTGATTTCATAGAACTTAATGCATCTAGGGAATTAAACTTGATTAGTGCTTTTACACGTTAGGTTGTTCCTTTAGGTAGAATTCATATTCGCATCTTTTAATGTGTTTGTTGATGACAAGAGGAGATTTGCGGGATATTCTTGCGATCAAGGTATTCTAGGGTCTTTGATAAAAGTTGAGATTAAATATCAATTCTAATTATTGTGAAAAGCATGTTAGTGAATGAAAACGAAATCCTTAACCAATATTTCTTATCCTTGATTTGATTTGTTTGCTTATTTCTTTATTTGCTTTTATTTGCTTTTATTTCATAAAATCACAAAACTACCGGTGTTATTTATAGGAACCTAAACAATTTGACAACCTAGACCTCTCTCAGGATCGATCCTTTCTTGCCCTTGCTATATTTATATTTTGAGTAGTAAGAAAGTGTAATTATATTTGTGTCGGCTGACGACCGGTCAATAATATCTAACACATTTTTAAGATCAGTAACCAATCTTTTTATTAATTAAATTAGAATTTTACAAGAAGGAAATGAAATCAAGAATGTTATTGCTACTCTAGACTTTCTCTCTCCTCTAAAATTTCTCTCCACTCTCTCAAAAGATCTCTCCTCTTCATAAGCCTATTCCTTCTCTTTATATAGGACATTACATAATGGATGACAACTAGGTTATCCCTTATTTTGATCGACTTGCGACATTATCGCAAGTGTACAAATGTAAAACCTCGCAACACTCCTAAATCTCGCGAGTCTTCACGTCTTTCTCGTGTTCTGGCTGTCGTCATCCATTGCGTCATTTATATTATTCTTCTGCGATGTCTACGCAAAGTGTCGTTTATGGATTTCGCGAGGGCGTTGGTGTTGCGATATTCTGATCCTACACAAGTGCAAAGACTTCTTTGGGACGCTAAGAAAGGGGGAAAATTCAAATGGAGCGAAGAGTGTAAAGAATCATTCCAAAAGATTAAACAACATCTGATGAGTCTCGGTATTACAAAGACCCGAGCCCGATGAAGTGCTTACCATATAATGTTGGGGTAGAAGAAAAACCCGTGTACTTCATAAGCAAGACCATGAACCCAAAGCAGAGAGAAACTATACCAGAATCGAGCAATCGATACTCGCTTTGGTGTTCGCAACACAAAAACTATGGACGTACTTCTAGACTCACAAGATCCCGAGTACTCACAAAATCTTTTATAGAATCAAGATTGACAAATAGCGGAAAGACGGGATGGATCTCTAAATGAAGTGCTCAAATTAAGCGATTTGATATCTTCTATGAAAGTAGGACATCATTAAAAGCGCAAGCGGTGGCGACTTCTGGAAAGATTTTCCCCTAGACGATGAGGAGGAAATTGAGGATATCACGGGCATGGAAGAAGACCGAGAAGATCCATCGATCTCCTGGAAACATGTAAGTCGACACAATGAGAAGTGTTCGTAGATGGATGAGTCCAATAAAGAAGGATTAGGGCTAGAGCTAGTTTTCACCACACCAAAAGGAAAGAAAATGGTCCACTCATTTCGGCTTGAGTTTAAGGTGACAAACATTGTCACTGAATACGAAGCGGTGATTCATGCCTTGTGATTAATTATGGAATTAGGGATACATGATGTGAGACTAACTAGCGATTCTCAATTAGTCATCCGACAGATAAGTGGACAGTATACAATTCATGATCTGGTGTTACATAAATATTGGGAGCTGCCCAGTTTTACATCAACCAGATTCCAAATATTAAGTTCAGACACATTTGCAGAAAAGATAATCGGCATACAGACGCACTAGCCTACATCGCTTTAATGTAGACAGACTCGAGTATTGAGGGCATCCGAGTCATGAGGGTCCTGATGCCATTTATACCTGAAATAGTAGATACAAAAGCATATGTGGGCGTGACAACGGCTGATAAGTATGAAGTGACAACGGTGTAAACCCATCCACCAATACTTGGAATCAGAGAGCTACAAGAAGGACGACCCGAGATTAACAAGATCAAAAGTAAGGTAGCAAAAAGATACGAATTACGAGACGACATCTTATACAGAAAATCATATCTGGGACCGCTCTTGAGATGTTTGAGCAAAGAATAAAGACACTGAATCTTGAATGAGCTACATTCGCGCACGGAAATCATAGCCGGGCCGAAGTCTGTCGACCTTGAGCCAAGACCATGGGATATTTTTGCCCATACATGAATGAAGATGCAAAACATATGGGTGGAAGCTGCACCACTTAGGCGTATTCGAGATAAATATGTATTTCGATTCATTTGGGAGCATATCATCTGTCGTTTCGCAGTCCCAAAGTGACAATCATCTCGGATAACTGGAAACAACTTCAAGGAAAGAATATTGAATTACTTGTTCAACACCTATAATATTCGATGAGTAAGGCAACACCCCTTTACCCCCAGAGTAATGGGTAGGCGGAAATCACAAACAAGACAATAGCAGACAACCTAAAAAATAAGTTGGATGGGGAATACGGAGAATGGTGTGAAGAGCTATACAACGTTCTATGGGCTTATCGAACCACCCGAAGAAAAGCCACCTTAATGTCACTATTTATGCTTACATATGGAACCGAAGCCATCCTTCCGACGAAGAGATGATACCCACTAAAAGGACCGAGGCGTGGAGGAGGAATATCTCGGCAGCTCTAATCCTAGATAAACTTGATGACTTGGAAGAAACCCGAGAGATGGCTCTACAAAAAATAGAGAATTACCAAAGGCGACTACAACGCAAGTACAACAAGCGTGTTCACCCGAGAGAATTACAACCATGACAATTGGTAATGAAGGAGCTACCCAGTTATGAGTGTGACAAGAAGGGCGGGAATTGCGGCAAGATGGGGTGGACCATACACTATCGTGGAAAAAGTGGGATAAGGAGCGACAAGATATCAAACGGGACGAAACCTCGAACCTCGGCCATGGAACGCCCGACACCTGAAATTATACCACCCATGAGAGGCGTATAAGCAGGTATGATACTTTGTCATTCATTTCCATAAAAACCCACGAGAGGTAGGGAATATGACATCTGCGACTAATGTCCATTCGTACTCGGGGGCGACGACAGTGTGCAAGTGCCGGGGTGACTTACACTCGAATGGACATTCGTACTCGGGGAAATGGCAGTATGCAAGTGCCGAGGTATCTAACACTCGAATGGACATTCGTACTGGGGCGGCAAAGTGTGCAAGTGCCAAGGTGTCTTACACCGACGGGCTATTCGAACCTGGGCGTGGCGTGGGCAGCAAGTGCCGAGGTAGCTTAAGGGTCCCGGTGGCTGGAAACCAGCTGACCGATTGTCAAGCCATGAGTACTTGAGGTCGAGCATACCACATTGCTCCCATCACAAGTGGCCGAAATCACTTGCCCAGTCTAGTTGATCGATAACACCACGGGATGTCGAGACATAGAATTTAGGAATGACTAAATACCTTACCACTAGATCAAAACGACAAGTGATGAGATACCTCAATCGGGACATGGCATTGGGCCCGATGACCCTCCCTGTTGAGTGTGTTCAACAAAAATGGAATTTATGCTAACTAGTTAAACATGTTAATGCAGGAAATAAGTCTACCATAAAAAAAAAACAAAGTATGATCCAAAGTAACACAACCAAGAATGTCAAGAAATAATGAAACAACTGACCGGAGACGCAACACCCCATGGAGAAAGATGTTCGAAAAAAAATGAAGGTGTTCAAGCGGATTACAACCCAGTGTAAAGGGAAAATTAGTGACGCAAAGACTACAAAAAGTCTAGCTATTCGCTCGGCGGAATTGACCACGAGCGGCTTTCTTAGTGATAGACGCATTTATGTGTCTATTTTTTTCTCAATTATGTGTATTGCTAGTGCTCGATTTTGTATTTATTTGATTATTTTATGTTTTTGTAGGTGTTTTGGAGAAATAAGCTTTTGCGGAGAAATTTGGCTTGAAAAGTGCTCTTTGCACCGGGAGGAATTACTAAAGGCACCCAGAAGTTCGCTATTTACACCTCGGATAAGGGGCACTCATTTGCTAAGGGGTGACACAACTACTATTTACACTCCATTAGAGGATAAGGGGAGGTCATCTCAACAATTTAAATCTCACGGTTTTGGCGGGAATTTCTTACAGAACCGGCGATTTGAATTCGATTTATGGACGCGTTTGGGAGAGACTCAATCACAGTTTTTAATTGCCTTGGGCCTGTTAAGGATGGACATGATTGATATACTCGTTTGGTTCGACAAAGCATGGCAAGTTCATCGAGTTTGGCTCAAACAGGGAGAAGACATTCACGAAATTATCTGAATTAGTTCTGGATTGGGATTGGTTGGTTGGATCAAAACATGCTTTGTAACTGCCTTATTGTCGAAGAAAAAGAAGATTTCTTTCCATTCCTGATAAAACATGAAACAGTGATATCTCGGGTTTATTTTTGGAAAGTTTGTGAATAATAAGAGAGAATATATGCTTCTGTTGAATTCGTAACTATTTTGGGAGAGTTTGGAAAGGTTTGAGTAACCCAGAGACGCGTGCACAAGAGATTAGAAAGGAAATTTCCTTGTATATCTCGATTCAACAAGGGAAAAGAATATCGGGTTCTCTGTCTCATGAATGGAAGTTACGTGGGTTTTAAAGATAATATCTCTCGGAAGATTTAGCTTATTAATGAGCCGACGCAGCTTCAGCAAGTAGCAACCTTTCCGAGCAACTGAGTCTCATTCGCCTTGATCGAGCAACTTCCTTCTCCGAGACTCCACCTTTCCTTGTTCAAATGCAAACACAAAGAAATGGTTAGTAACAGGACGATAATAACATAACATTAAAAGAGGCATGAGAGCAATATAACATATGGGAAGACACCTTCAAGAAAGGGCAAAACTACTTTAAGGGATTCCTCGGATTTAAGTAAACTACACTCAAGGGACGAAATCTTGAAGTTAACTAGATGCGACGTTGCTTATTGAACTCATTGGTGGGGCAATATTTCTTATGATTACTCTAATTAGCCCTTTGTCTATCATGTGATAATTGAAGACCCGACAACCGAACTCGAGTCCACTCCAACTCTTGGGATACCTGCTCAAGTCCCCGAAGCCTCTCCCTTAGTTCTTGGTTAGACCCCTCAGTGGTACCTTTTTCCTTCAAGATCAGCTTACGATCGACGTGCGAATCCCTAATCTGAAGTCTCAACCTATCACACTGACTTTCCAAATTATCGGCTAATAACGTTTTGTCGGCCGCAATCCCCCTAAACCCGAGAAAGGCTCGCCCGAAGATTGTCTATCTCCTCCGCACATACTCAAATCTCTCGATAGCGAAGTAGCTCGGCTCGAAGATCCTCGATTTCACGTCCTAAAGATCTATCTTATCATCCTTATTGAAAATTCTTTGGCGGAGGTTATCAACATGGTCTAGCTCAATGTCTAACTTTGTCTTTATCAGGCGATACTCCGAAGCAGCGTCTTCATCTATACTAGACATCTCGGCTAGGAAGACAATACTAAACTTAAGATATTGGCACTACAGTATCAATCATAGATATTTAAGTTTCAAACAAGTACCTTGGACTTCGGACAGTTGCTTCTCCAATCCTAGGACTCGTTCTTGCTCCTGCTGCAATTGGGTGCGAAGATTCTCCACCTCCGCTAACTCCTTCTTCCGAATAGCAGCCTCAAACAACTTCCTATTAGTAGCCTGAGAACATTACCGTTCACAACATCAACAACCACTCTCCATTGAAATCTGCAGTTAAATAAAGATCACTCACCATGAGGTTGAAGGTATCCTTTAGACCGGCAGCATACATCATCGATCATCTGTTTGGAAGTCAAGTTGCTAAAATCGGGAGAAGTAAGAGACCCCAGTGAGTTACACACCGGGCCCGAGAAGGTGAAGAAGGTAGTCCCACCCGAACTAGGGGTAGGAGAAACATGAGGCAGATTCTCCAACAGTTCATTCCCAGGAGCATCATCCCTTTCACCAGAAGACTCTACCAGCTTCGGCTCATCAATTTCATCCTCCATACCAAAAATTTCTTCATCATCATCGTAAATCGGACATAACAAAATAAACATCCTGCCTATGGTAACAACTTTACCAGCAAGGACTCAGCAGGCTGCTGGGGCATGTTTTTCCTTGGGGCAGACTCGTCGCCCTTTGGATCTTTACCCTTTCCATCAGGCTTACCACCTACAATGGTAGACGAAATATCAGAAGGTTTCTGAGGCGACTTCCTCAGGAAATGAGATAAGGGAAGCCGATCATCAGGATCATCACCATCTTTCGCTGATGCACCTCCAACATCTCCTCATCGGCCCTTCTGCACACGAGTCATCGTCAGATCCATTCAAGTCAACAAATAGGGGCAAGTACATGTACCGAGAATAGAGCAGTATATTTGTTACCTTCCCTGTCTCTTCCTCGACTCCTGTGCTAGGACCTCTATCCCTCTTCCGAAGAGCTGGAGCCTTAGGCTGATTACTACGGGACTTAGGCTGCAAAATACGAATAAGTTCAAATATTATCCTACTAGTTACCCAGGCCGACCAACTAAACAAATGAAAAAACTTACCCGATCAATATTAACCACCCAGAATGGATAAGGCTCGGCAGGAGGTAGAAATTTGCCACTTAAAAGATGACCACAAATAGTAAGAGGGACCCAATCCTAAGCAACATCACTGGTATGACGGGCGTGCTTATTTGTAGTCGCTCCTCCCTCAGGATCCTCATCCAACAACAACTTCTTAAAACCCCCAGTTGGAGTCTTATGGCGATGAGGACTAGCGACAAAGCCGGCGAGATCACCATTAGTAGCAGTCCCGCTTTGATAGTTGGCGACAAAGCTAGCTTAGGTATAGTCACCCGCTTGAGAATGGTCATAAGTCGACCAAGCAAAGAGGAGAGCACCGGCCGCGTCGCTCTCTCCCACTCAGCTATGAGACGAAAGGTGTTACTATTCTATTAAGCTAGGGAACGGGATGGACGAATCTGGATAAGACCTCATACATGAAAGGACGGCTAGGATCATACATAGGAAGCGTAACCCGGGCTCTAATTGACCCTTAGTGATGATAGTCGCCTCGGCCGAGTGAGGAAACTTTGCAACTTCCTCCTTCTTCAGAGTACCTTTCTGACCCGACAAGAGTCTGATGTCATAACCATGGAGATCATAATCGTCCTCCAGCTGCTTGATGAACTGTTCGTCTGTTTGATCCCTGACGATGTTCTTGCCATTCCTACATGAAAATGGAGGAGAACCATCAGAAAAGATAGAGTTAAGAGCGCGATGATCATGGTGCGAAGGGCTGTCAATAATTAATAAGGAATCAAGAGGAATACCATCATCATCAGAAAAATTATAACTCACACACCTCTTCTCAGACATGGAGGGAGTTGAAGAAGACATTGAAGAATTGAAGGAGAGACTTGAACTGAAGTATGTAGAAAAAGGTAACAAATGGCGAAATCACAAGAGAATGACAAAAAAGAGAATCAATGGTATGATCGAAGGATGAATAAGGTTCTTAAAAAGAAAAGAGGAAGAAAGAGGATCACTCAAGCAGCGGTTGAAGAAAACTAAGGAAGAGAGTGTTGTTCTTTGAAAGATGAAAATGAAAGACCAAGGGTTTATCTGTCGAACTTATAGTCCCAATGATCGAAACCGGAGAAGGAGGTAACAATTCATAAAGAAGGGGACAATGGGAACAACATGGAGGAAAACACGGCATGATCAGAGACGTGGGAGGCGAAGCGGTTTCTTCCCCTCGTGTCGAATACACGAGTGAAAGAAGTGGCATAAATGTAGGTGTAAATAATCCACAGATCCGTGTGGAGCAATCATAGGCAATGTTGCATCAATAATAGGGAAAGTGCGGCAACCGAATCATCATATCCAAGCCCGACGCGAGTAAGAGACACCAAAGGAACCCGTGAAGCTAGTACGTGTAAAGGTAAAGCTCGGGTGTGATGGAATATACGCATTTCGAAAGTACTAGGGTAATAAATGTTCGAAAAGACAGGTTGAGATGATAAGAAGAATCTGGGTCAAAGTAAGACTCGGGTCCGATGGTATTCCGGGTTAGGATGGAGGAAGGTATCGGCCACACCTTACTAAATTAACCAACATCAGGTAGAAGGACGTCTGGAAAAGATTTCACTAAGATCGGCTCAACATCTCGGGAGGAACATAGCTCATCGCCCAAGAAGAACACCAAGGAGGATATACCGTGACTCACATCAGTAACTTTGATGTATCATCATGTATGGCTATAAATAGAGAGCTTTGTAAAGAGCTAAGGACCAAGTAATCATTGAGAGAGGAGAGAACACTAAGAGCTTTGTAGAGTGAATAGAGAGTTTGCTAGTGAGATACACCATTTGTAACCTTGATTCAAGTAATAAGATCATCCCTTTACCCCCGTGGACGTAGGTAATCATACCGAACCACATATATCTTGTGTTCATGTTCATCTATTGCTTGTTTACTTCTTTACGTATGTTTGAGATCCTTGGATGTAGTGGTAGGATTTTCTACATCTACAATCCCAAGTACCACTATATGGGTCAGAATTAATACGAGGACTGACAAGTTTCCCAACCACCTTACTTAGGAAGGCATAAAGTCTCAAGCTTGGATTTATAGCACCAGGAGTATAAGCAGGACTTTTTGACGATTGTATCGGAACTTTACTACTTTTACATTATATATATATATATATATATATATATATATATATATATATATATATATATATATATAATTATAATTTCCTTGAATGCATCGAAAGTCATGCTAACTGGTAAATGTAAAATTAAATGTGCAAAGATAATCTTTCTTGGCTAAATTGGGCTAGTCCAATTAATTTGTGCCTCCACTACAGAACAATCTTTTTTTTATTAAGAGATGAAACTACCAACTTACCCTTTATCAAATACTAATACTACAAATGTGTCCCTATTAAATCCTAATAATAAAACTAAAAACTAAAATCAAAATCAAAACTAAAATGAAAATCATAAAACTAAAAACTTAAATCAAAATCAAAATCAAATTCATCTCCATCTCCATCTCCAACTGATTGTACTTTTTTAGCAACCCAATCCCCTAAATTAGGTTTTAGCAACATGCAATCACTCAAAATTCGATTTTTTCGAAATCAAAGTATTCTAGGTTTATTAGAATCGATTTACGTCAATGTACTTATGAACCGATTTTATTTAGAAACGGATTTTGTTCATGCCCACAAAGACCGATTATACTGAATGTGTATTCTGGTTGGAAATATGAACCACAATCGGTCTATGTTGATGTCCACATAGCCCGATTCTTGTATGAAAGAGAACCGTTTTTTTCTGTATATTTTTTTGGTTAGAATCGGATTATAAGTATGTCCACATAAACCGATTATGGCGAAAAAAAGTCACATAAAAACTCATAAATTTTACAACCGGTCTATGTTTTAAGTATTATAAACAGATTCTTACAATCAGTTTATGTGAGCATAAACATCCACCAATTCTGAACGAGCTTTTTCAAAAAAATAAAATAAAAATAAATCACGTTTTGATGAAGAATCAAGATTGGTTAATTTCTAGTTTTATTTGATTAAACATCAATTAATCACCTGATTAACGCGAATTAATCAAGGAGTAAATTATCCATTTTTTAAAATAATTGGATAAGGGGTGTTTTTTTTTCACTATTCAATGACTTTTTTTTTGTCGTGTAGTGTAGGCCCAAATTAATTGGAGTAGGCCCCAATTTAGCCAGGTAATCTTTAACCAATAATCACGAAAACAGTAAAAAGTACACAAGGCAGTGTTGTTCGAAGCATTAAGATGCAACATTTCCTAAAGAACACTTCTTAATTCTAGAGGACTGTGATCCATTTCCAGCTACTGCTTATTTGGGAAGAACTATATTATCATCTTTAACTAATATAATTCTAATGAATTTCATACACTGCAAATGAAGCATCCATTTACTCTTTTCTATAAACTTCTATAAGCAGGTGAAAACTTTTACATAAGTCAGTCCAATAACTTAACGCCGATAAAGCAACGGCACTTGATCTGCATCCACGATTGACATACCCAGTTTTAAACATTTTATGTGTCCTTATCATAAGTTAAGAGAAAATTTTCAAGATCGTCGAGAGAACGTGACAGGTCCCTATTGTATTTGATCCTGTTATTGAACTACATACTATGCATCAGGTGTAACACAAGGAAAATAAAATAACCCAAATGAAACTTCTCATTAAGTATTGGCAGCAAAGATTTCTTTCTAGGATATAGAGCTGGATTATATTTGCGTGCGGCGACTAGATTTAACAGCAAATTGCGGATTGGACAATATATGAAGATACTTCAAGTGCCACAACCTGATGACATCCCTGAAGACTTATATGTCTTTGTGGCTGGATAAAAAATTGTTGTTGGTTCTATGTTACAGTTTCTTGCCTTTTGTAGATCAGCATCATACAATTCACCATAATCAAATTTGCATTCCAATCACAAAATTTAAAGGGTAAAGCTAAGAAATTGAAAAAGGATACCCAAAGTAGCATGTGGCATGGAACTTATCTTGTCCATATGAGTAAGTCACCGTGGAACTTAGAGAATCAGACCTGAAACAAAGATTTGAAAAACTTGTTTATGGTGTTGCTTATGGTATGCAAACAGGTTTTTTCAGAAATACTGAATCATTGTACTCATGCATGGTTATCGTATATCATTAAGATTTGAGATTTCAACTAATTGATAAGATATTATATATGCTGGAAGCCATTCTAGAAGTGGAGGTGGCAGAGAATGCCAAAAAAAAATCCAGAGCAAGGGAAAAAAGATATACTATCGGCCAAGACTTTGACTATAAAGCTACAGATTGCACAAACTTCAAAGAACAAGGATTTTTCTTGAAAAATAGATTTATTATTATAGAAGCATCACATATATCTACTTACTTTAACCGTTTAGCTATAAATAAAATATGGAGAGGTGTACTTTTAAATAATCTCCATTTCCAATTTTGGAAAGATGATGTAATGCATTCCATTGCCTATTGTTACTGTTTAGCTACAAACTACTTAGGGCTACGTGGAAATTTTGGAGTTTATTTAAACAATCCTCGGTTTCAGGATTGGAATATCAATGTAACTAACTCTGCTACTCTTTATTACGAGGAGTCGGAGATTCAAATCAATAAATGAGGTTATTCCTCTTTTTCGAAGAAAAAGAAGAAGCATATTTTCGTTAGACATAATTGTTATCAACAACAACCTCCTAATTAGAGAGATCAAAGTACTCAAATAGTGGTTGAATATGCATAATTTCGTGTAGAGATTGATCTTACGTAATAGTACCTACACAAGATAATGATTGATTTGTTGGTTTAGTTCTATTTCCTGACTCGATCTTGTTATCGATTAACATCTGTAGAATACTTAATTCTGGGTTCAACTGGTGATTATCGAGTGATCTTTAGGTCGGTGATCACAATTGAGTTAAAGAGATAAAGAGAGAAAAGATAATTCTTATTGATCAAGTTAGACTGAACAATACATTTTAGTTTACAAGGTGAGCCTTCTTAGGATTGCATACAGTTAACGTATGACTCATGCTAAACACTTTTATACATATGGACCACTTTTGTCTAGCTGGAGGTGACGTACGTCATAATCCACTCAGACTCCAC
This sequence comes from Papaver armeniacum, assembly GCA_023531295.1. Classification (NCBI taxonomy): domain Eukaryota; kingdom Viridiplantae; phylum Streptophyta; class Magnoliopsida; order Ranunculales; family Papaveraceae; genus Papaver; species Papaver armeniacum. The sequence continues at coordinate 40,724 of JAJJWW010015220.1, forward strand.
TTTGTTAGTAAGTCATATCTCGACCTGTGATCTTCAATATCTCTCGGTCTCCAGGTGTTAAACCTGGCAGCCTTGGTCTTATCTTTGCTTCTTACTCCATAACTCGCGTCTTCCACTTGTTGTACGTGCCACTATTTTTCTCGTCACATCCACTGTAAATTCAGTATGTTTAGATCGTGCTCGAGGTGAAAATATTTTATTCGATCTCGACGTGAGATCTCTCTTAGCTTTGAGATCCAGGACACTCCAACTGTCAGTTGTTGGTAGACGCTATATTTTTTCATCTACAAATTTGCGCCAGGTTTATTTAAATGTAGTTTTAATTTTTGACTATATTTTATTTAAACTTTGGTTATTTTCATCTTTTTAGACACTTTTTCAGTTCGTCTAAAAGATGTACTTTTTCAACTTTAGGTCTAAGGTAAGCTTTAATAGCTCATCTAGATGATATTGTATTATTTGAATAGATAGGCGATATAACCTAGGTATTGGACCTTAGGCCTTTGCTCTGATCGAGGATATATCTGGTAATCAAATATTCCTCTCTTCCTCCTTAAAAGAGAAGTATCTTTTAATGAAGATACTGGATTTTCAGCTAGTGATCTAAGGGATATTTTTTCCACCTTTTCTGATCACGCGACACATGTTGAGTTTCGGCATTAAATAATGTTTTCTTGGAGGAATATTAGTTGTTAATTTTTTGGAAAGATGATAAATTTATTGTTGCTAATAATGGGCACAATTTTTAACATAGGGTGTGTTTCTCACCCTTCTCAGATATCGAAGAGTTAGATGGGTGTCCTTTACCTCATTTTGGAAATCGGTGAATTCCTTCTTATTTTAATTCGATAGTGTGTTGTATGACCCGTGTTTGTCGATTATCATCAGAGCTTTCTTTGAGATATATATTTAGGTACTAGAAATAGAGTACTATCTAAGGCGGTCACGTCTTTTTGCTTTCCCTTTTCTTTTATATAAAGATGTTTTTAGATCTGTAAATTTTCCTTATAACGTTTCGTCTTTGTTTAGAGAACTCAGGGTTCATAGGTGCTTAGAGACTTTCGAACTTATCTTATAAATCTCAGCCTTATTTTCAAAGCTTTTTCCTTTTATTTTTCCAAGTTTTTCATTATTTCATGGTAAATCGAGTTTGAATTTGCTAGTTCAATCACATCAATATCAATGTTTCTCCAGTTAAAAATTAGAAAACATGATTTTTCCACTCCTGAATCATGTCTTCGATATGGAATCATGCTTCCAATTTTCTCATTTATTCACTAATTTTTGATGTTAAATGATTGTGCTCTTGTTGATTTATTATATATCAAAAGTTTCTGATTATATGCATAAGGTATTAGAGTTAACTATGTACCTTTCAAATCGTGGGGAATCTCTTCCATAAGATTAGAAGTTCATGTTTCTTTGGTAAGTGTGCGATGAAGATATATATTTTTGTATCGTCATTGAGCCAACGAAATACGTACATACATAAGATAATGATGGATTTGTTGGTTTAGTTTTATCTCCTGACTCGAACTTGTTATCAATCTTCTCCTGTAGATTACTTAGTTTTAGGTTCAATTGGTGAATATCGAGTTATCTCTAGGTCGGTAATCACAATTGAGTAAGAGAGAGAATTGGAGAGAAAAATAATTCTTATTGATCAAGCTAGACCGAATAATATGTTTTAGTTTACAAGGTGAGTCTTTGTGGGCTTAAATACGTTAGTTTTGCATGTGACTCACGCTAAACACATTTCGACGGAAGGACCACTTATGTCTAGCTGGCGGTGTGTTGTGAACCACTCCACTTTGTTTGCGTCTTTCACGTGTTGTGTCATTATTTATCTCATCTCTTCCTCTGTCAAGTCATTATAGGTGAAGACTTATTATTCGATCTCGATAAGAGCTCTTCTTATCTCACGAGCTCAGTGACACTCCAGCTGTCAATTTTTGGTGGATGCAATGTAGTTAATCTTGAATCTCTGTTTATCTCGGTTGGGAACGAGACACTTGTCTCGGGAAATTTTTGTTGAAATTCGCATATCTCGGTTTCCAGATTTGACAAATTCTGGGTGATTACCTCACTTAAATATATATATGTATTGTAATTATTATAGTTTTTAAGGGTGTTTTTGATATTTATGAGGGATATATATGTATTTGAGTCAAAAACTACTACCAAATCTAACCTAACTTCAGTCGCATCTATCCTTTTTCTTCTTCTTACTTATTTTCTTCTTCCTGGTCTTGTAATAGCACGACTGTGTTCTGCCACATCAACTCATTACCCACTTTATCAATCTTTTCTCTTATTTCTTTTATCATCCTCTTCACACTTAACAAAGCTCTTTGGTCGCTTAAAACATTTATTTTTACTCGTTGATGATCAATCATTTTGATGAGATTCAAATCTTGTATGATTTTTTTCTCGTTATTTGCTTTTTATGAATATATCATAACAATTTCGGAAGATTCCGATGGAGTCATGTCGTGTTTGCCAACTCTGGCAAAAATTGTTTATGAAATATTGTCTCGGCGAGAACTTAAGTTTATTTAAAATGTAATGGTTAAACTTTGGTTATTTTCATATTTTTGTACACTTTTTCAGTTAATCTAAAAGATGTACTTTACCAACTTTAGCTCTGAGGTAAGCATTAATAGCTCATCGAGATGATATTGTATTATTTGAATAGATAGGCAAAATGACCTAGGTATTTGGATCTTAGGTCTTTGCTCTAATCAAGGATATCTCTGGTGATCGAGCATTCTTTTCTCTTCCCACTAAAAAGAGGAGTATCTTTAATGAAGACACTGGATTGTCAACAAGTGATCTAGGTAATATCCTCTCCACTTTTTATGACCGCGCGACACATATGGAGTTCAGGCATTTAGTAATATTCTCTCGGAGGATATTAGAATGCTAATTTTTGGAGACATAATAAAGTTATTGTTGATAATTATTAGCATAGTTTTTCACATGAAGTGTGTTTCTCACCCTTCTCAGAGATCGAAGAGTTAGGTGGGTGTCCTATACTTTTTTTGGAAACGAAAAAGTATGACCCATATTTGTCAGTTATCATTACAATTGTCATTAATTAAGATATAGATTTAGGTAGTGGAGATAGTGTGTACCGGCTAAGGCGATCACGTCTTTTCCTTTTCCTCTTATACAAAGATCTTCTCGTATTTGTAAAAAAAAAATCTTTACAATATTTCGTCTTTGTTTAGAAAACTCAAAGTTCGTGAGTTGCTCAGTATTTGTCTTTGTTTAGAAAACTCAAAGTTCGTAGTTGCTCAGAAACTTTCCAACTTTTCTTATAAATCTCAGTCTTATTTTCAAAGATTTTTCCTTTTATTTTTCAAGTTTTTATGATTTTATGGTAGATCCAGTTTGAATCTTCTAGTTCAATCCTTTCGATATCAATGTTTCTCCGGTTAAAAATTAAAACATGATTTTCCCACTCATTAATCATGTCTTTGATTTGGATTCATGCATCCAATTTTCTATTTTACTCACCGAATTTGGTGTTAAATAATTGTACTCTTGTTGATTTATTATCAAAAATTTCTGACGATATGTATAAGTATTAAAGTTAACTCTTCACCTTCAAATCTTGGGGGAATCTCTTTCATAAGATTATAAGTTCATGTTTGTTTGGGTAAGCGTGGCGATGAAGATGTATATTTTCATATAGTGATTGAGCCAACAAAATATGTACCTTCACAAGATAATATGATTGATTTGTTTCTTTAGTTTTATCTCCTGACTCAATCTTGTTATCGATATTCATATGTGAATTACTTAGTTATAGGTCTAATTAGTGATTATCGAGTTATCTCTAGGTTGGTGATCACAATTGATTAGGAGAGAGAGAGAAACAAGGAAAAGATAATTTTTATTAATCAAGTTAGACTGAATAATACATCTTAATTTATATGGGGGAGCCTTCGTGGGCTTCACTACACGAAATCAGGGGTTTTGTAACGAATATTTATTAAGTAACGTCGTATCGACGTTGGAAACTTTGTAACGTCGGATAATCGTGCAATAATTGGTATCTGTTACAGAGTTTCGGGAGGGTTGTGGGTAATTACCTTCATATCCTCAACTTAAAATGCCAAGTTACATTGTTACCCTCTATTACTACTATTGGCGCCTCTATTAATACTATCAGCTCCCAATTTCATCTCACACTCAAGGGCTACCCAGCCTCCCAACAATTCTGGCTTTTTTCTCCAACATTTTTTTCCCATTATAACTATTCATTTTAATTACCGAAAGTCAGAAAACAAAATTAAAATCAGAAAGCAAAATTAAAATCATGCGAAATTAGTAGGATTCAAATATCGCACAACATATTTTCTTAGCGTGAGAGATTCAATTATTTCCTTAACTCACGAGATGAGCTTGCGAGATTCATTATTTTCCATAACTCGCGAGAATGTAGCAAGACTTGCGAGAATATCTCGCGAGAAGGTAGCAAGACTTGCGAGAATGTCTCGCGAGAAGGTAGCAAGAGCACTGTGAGAAATTATCAAAGAGCTCGCGAGAATATGAGTCGTATGTGAGTGTCATCCACTTATGTAAACACCTATATAAAGAGGAGAGCAGCGAGAGAGAAAGGGGGATAATTTTGGAGAGATAGATTTTTTGTAAAAGGGAGAGACACATTTTAGAGAGGGAGAGATATTATTTTCTTTATCATCTTCTTCCCCAAATAATTAGATCTAGAGCTCTAGAAAATATCCATTAATGGAGATTTCCAATGTAATATTAATGTAACCTCAACAATCATAGTGAAGAATCGTGGATGTAGATCACATTGATCGAACCACGTAAAAATCCTTGTGTCCATTTTACAATTTTTAGCACTTATATCTTCATTTCATATCAAATAAGTTTAGATCTAGAAATTATTATCAAGATATTGTGAGGGGTGTAGTGTGGGATTTCCTGCAACTACATATGCGCTAGAAACAGGGAGAGAATAATGGATTTTATCCTTCCTGTAGCAGCTTGTTAGTTCAAGAAATTTTCATGAAGATTAGTTATTATCCAAACTTTTTATTTAGATCTATAAAGTTTGGGTTTAAAATGGAAATTTCATGGAAGAAATTACACTTTCTGTGTGAGTAAACATCATCAACAATTTCTCTCTTTCATGATTTAGGGCGAAATTGGAAGATATATAAAAAACTTGCATCGTTAGGCAACAAATCTTTTTGATCTACGAGAAATTCGGGGAAGAAAATCAAAGTTTCAAATGGAAGAAATTCATCTTGAGAAGACAAATGATGTTGAAGTTCTCAAAAATCCAATAACAACGGGAAAGAGAAGCAAATGTGAAAGAACTTAAGAAAAGGAAGAAGAGAGAGGATAATAGGCAAGTAAATATTGCCAATTTCTATCACAAACATAAATTTGCACAGGTGGTCAAACATCAAAGAAAGAGGGTGCGAATTCCTGTAACCTGAATTCACAAACCATGCTAATGTTTCGCAAATTTATGGAGTACCACGAGCGAAGTACATGATAAATTCAAAGTATGGTTACACTAAAACACAAAATAAGGTCCAGCACAGTGGGTCATGTTCCTATAGTTCGCAGAGCAGGACGCAGTGTCGATTTGCATCTCACGCAAATTTTTCAGCATTATTTTGTTAAACTACCAAGGGTGAAGATAAGGTTATGTAAGTCGGTATTGTGCGTTTCTATCGCACGAACAGAAGCGACGCACAGAGATGGCAAAGTGGGGAAGAGAACAAGCTTCATTCGCATGTTCAAATCTCACCATTCGCACTTTTCCATCTTTTATTTGGTTTCTTGTACGCATGAGAAGGGTAGTTACTTCAATCTTTTGTTGTGTTATTCTTGCACAGAAGGGTGGTTATTTCGCAAGTTACTTCGATCATTTCGCAAGAAAAAATAGGTGATTATTTCGCAGAAACACTTCACAGAGGCAGAGCTAGCACAGTTGGTCAGGAGGCATGAATGCAGCGAAGGTCGCGGGATCAATTCTTGCCTCTCGCATATTTATTTTTGTTATGCGAAATTTCGCAAGGACTTTGCTTATTTCTCAAAGAAGAAAGTTGATGACTATCTCGCAAATTAATTTCGCAAGAGAGGGTTAGAACACTTGGTATGGTGCGAGAATATGCAAGAGGTGTCAAGGGTTCAAATCTCATTTCTCACACTTCTTTTTTTGCTGCGAGATAATTATATTTTGTGCGACATTTATACATTTCAAGGATGCTAGTTTCACCAAGCAAATCATATACTTTTGCAAGAGACAACAACAACAACAAACCACAAAAGCTAAGTACCACTTTCCTTAAACATTTTACTTACAAAAATAAAAGATTTTTGATTTGATTTAAAAAAGTAGATAATCTAATTACAAAGATTTCGAGAACTACAAAGATTTCACGATTACAATAATTCGAGAAAAATCTCGCAGATATTACAAGAGAAACCGAGAACAATATCTCGCAAAGATCAATTTATATATTTCCCTTAAATACTTGTTTTGTTTCAAATGAGAATGATATCCAACATGGAGAGTAGTAAGCGGGCAAACCTTTTATGGCGTATCACCCTAGTTCATGAATTTACCCTATGATTTCGCAAGAGGCAATGTACCTAAAGTGCGTCATATAAGGGGGTACCTATTAGGATCATTTCCATGAAGGATGTTTTATCGGATGAAATGAAAATGAGTTATACAAAAGGAAATCAAAACAAAGAAAAATGATTTGAACTTGAAATTAAATAAATATCTTTGATAAAAGAAATGTGGAATACTAATCTAAATTTTTATTTGCATTACAGCATAGCATGAGGCAAAGAACATGGAGCGGGAGTTTCGCATGATGGATACTTCATACTTCTTATATTTCGAGGATTGAGTACTTCTTATACTTCTCAAGGATACTTCATACTTCTGCATACTTCAAGAGATAATACTTTATTCACTTCGCAAAGCTTAGGAACTAAACAAAGAATAGAGGCAAGTACGTACTTTTCAAGTCAGTATTCTTCCGCTCGTTCCTTCATCAACAAAGATCAAAGATTACTACAACAATATGAGATTCTTCCTTAAAGATCGCTCTTCAAGCAATATTCAAGGAAAAAGAGGCAAGATGTAGGATTCAAATATCGCACAACATATTTTCTTAGCGTGAGAGATTCAATTATTTCCTTAACTCGCGAGATGAGCTATGAGATTCATTATTTTCCATAACTCGCGAGAATGTAGCAAGACTTGCAGAATGTCTCGCGATAAGGTAGCAAGACTTGCGATAAGGTAGCAAGAGCTCCACGAAATTATCAAAGAGCTCGCGAGAATATGAGGTCCTGTCATCCACTATGTAAACACCTATATAAAGAGGAGAGCAGGAGAGAGAAAGGGGGATAATTTTGGAGAGATAGATTTTTTGTAAAAGGGAGAGACACATTTTAGAGAGGGAGAGATATTATTTTTCTTTATCATCTTCTTCCCAAATAATTAGATCTAGAGCTCTAAAAAAATATCCATTAATGGAGATTTCCAATGTAATATTAATGTAACCTCAACAATCATAGTGAAGAATCATGGATGTAGATCACATTGATCGAACCACGTAAAAAATCCTTGTGTCCATTTTTACAATTTTTAGCACTTATATCTTCATTTCATATCAAATAAGTTTAGATCTATAAATTATTATCAAGATATAGTGAGGGGTGTAGTGTGGGATTTCCTGCAACTACAATTAGTTTTTCATTTAATATGTCTAGAAGTTGGGAGGTAGATAAACAACTTAATTCGTTGATAGCAAAACGGTTGAGACATTACTACATCTTATATCTTTCACCTCAATTTATTTCACACCTCACCGACTTCTTGGTATATCCATGATCGCCATCGATTTCACCGAAGAAAATTCATCAGATTCAATTTGAGATTCAGTTGCAGGAAGCTTCATCAACAAAATTGATTTAACCGATTCTTCTGTGACTCGTCGATTTCATTAAAGATTTAAGCTTAATCGAGTTATCACAGAAGGATTGAGTTTGATTAAAATTTCTGAATCTATCGATTCTCCTAGGTTATCTTCAGCTAATTATTAAGGTATTTCTTTTTATTGTTTTCTTAATCGACAGTTTTTTCAACATCTGGGGTTTATTAGTTTTAGAAATTGATGTTGTTGTGAATTGTATTCTATTGTGGTGTGTTGATAAATCTGTGACATTTTAGGTTTAGTTGATAAACTTAGGTTACTAAGACATAATACTTTACTTGTTTGTAGGATGTCAAATTTTGTGGATAAATCTTGGATGCGTATAACAGACATTTATAGCCCAGAATACAGAGAAGGGGTTAGAAAATTCATTGATTTTGCAATGGAAAATGGTACTTCTGCAAAAAACGTGTGCTTGCCCTTGTAGGAAGTGTGAAAATAGACATCCACTTGGATTCTCGATTGTTATGACCCATATGTTTGAGCATGGTGTCGACAAGACATACACCACCTGGAGCTTACATGGTGAGAGAAAGGATGGTGCTTCAACAAGCCGTTCTAAGGGGAAGGTTGTAGTCGAAGAAACGCCTGATAAGCAATCAGATTGTTTGAATTTGAATGATTTTATTGACTTTTCCTTTGGTATTCATCATGACCATGATGGAACACAAATTGGAGAATCACCCTTAGAAGATCCAGATATCGAGAAGTGTTATAATAGGTACAAATCGTTAGCGGCATAGAATGTATACCCTAGGTGTGAAGATAATCTCACAATCCTCTCTGCTATGGTAGAACTACATAATATGAAGAAAACTTATAAAATTTCGGGTAACTATGTCAACAGTTTTTGGATTTGTTAATAGAGTGGCTTCCGAAACCTAACTAGTTGCCAAAAACTATGATGCTATGAGGTCAATGCTTAAGGATCCGGGGATGAAAGCGAAGGCTATTCATGCTTGTGAGAATCATTGTATTCTATATTACGAGGAGAATGAGGATTTAATAGCGTGTCCGGTATGCAAAACTCCGAGGTTTAAGTCGAAATCTACCAAAGATGGTCCTGTGGTGACAAATGAACCTTGCAAAGTGCTGAATACTTTCCTGTAGACGAAAAACTAAAAAAATACATTCTCTACCTTGGATATCGAGACGCAATGTTGTGGCACGATCGAGCGCAAGCTTCATCCGAATATATGCGTCATCCAATCGATTCATCTCGGTGGGCAAAAATGAAATTGAAGTTTCCGTTGTTTTCATGGAATAAAGAAATATTTGGCTTGGAATATCAACATATGGGTTTAATCCTCATGGTGTACAGACTTTGAGTTGGAGTTGTTAGCCTATGATCCTTGTGGTTTATAATCTTCCGCCTTATATGTGTATGAAGTCCGAATTCCACATGATGACTCTGTTGATACCTGGGCGTAAGTCACCTGGTCAAGACATTGATATTTTTTTGCGGTTGTTGGTCAACACGCTAAAAAAACTTTGGCATCAAGGTGTACAAGCTTTTGGTTCTTTGAAAAGAGAGTATTTTACTCTGAAAGCAACTTTGATGTTTGGCATTCATGACTTGCCTGCTCAAGGTGTTTTAAGTGGATGTACCACTCATGGCTACTGTGCGTCTGTTTGCTGCACAGAAGAAACTCGAAGTACTCATCTAGGTTACGGCAGCAAGATTGTGTACACTAACTATCGTATATTCCTTAAGTCAAGGCACCCATTTAGGGATGGGACTTATTTGGGATTAGAGACACAGGAGCATAAAAGTGCAACCGAGACTAACGGGAGCGCAGTAGCTTGAGAAGTTGGCCGATGTTCATTACGAACCTGGTGATGAGCACGAAAGTGCGACGCATTTTCACCCATAAATACATTAGCTGGGACTCATTTTATCACTATTAAACTTGTTTGTAGGTGTTTTTGTGAAATAAGCTCTTATGGAGAAAGTTGGTCGAAAAGTGATTTTTGTACCCCGGAGGACACATGTTATTCGGACTCTCAGTTTTGGATAAGGGGAACCCAATTACTAAGGGGCACCCTAATTGCTATTCACACACCCATACAGGATAAGGGGGAGGTCATCTTCTTCCTTTTGAGTTTCAATTTTGGCGGGAAAAATGGTGGCAGATTTAGAGTTTAGCTTTTGGAGGTGTTCGAACGAGATTCAATGGTCAAATCAAATGGGTTTGTTCCTAGTACCTAAACAGGTCTGGTATGGGTCATAGTTTCGATCAAAATTGGCTAGATAATCGTGAATTCAAGGAAACAAGTGTTCACGGTTTTGGCGGCAAAAAGATGTTTATCACCTGCGTATTTACGGAATGAATGTGGAGAGATTTTATAGTGATTTCCTTGTTGGTTTGGATGCATATGGGCCTGTTTTGATAAACCAGGGATGGTAGTTGGCTTTGTTTCGAAGGTAGAAGGATATATACACGCGTGGAAGAAAACAGAGAGAAGTGGGATAACCACGGGTTTTCTTTGCTATCCCGAGTTTGGTGTGGGTTGGAATCAATCCTCGCTATGTTTGCGTGCACTTGGAGGACTTAGACTACAATTTGAAACGTGTAACAAATAAAAAAGGAGAGTTGACTGCTCACAGACGCGTGAAGATATAAATCAGGGAAGAAATTCCCGTATCTTGCATGGGAATATTTTTTATTGACTGGCGCGATTTTGTGGAGTTAAGAGGATTTTTATTTTCAGTCCAAATGGGTATATATATGCTGCTAGGATCACAGAAGGGGATATCGAGATTTGGGAGAGGCTACAGAGCTTAAGAGGAGAAGTTGCAGAAACTTCTCTGCTGCTGCAGAAGTAGAAGACGAAGAACATGACGACACTTCGGTTTGTCGTTTATGAACGGTCGCATGTTCACATCTTAGCGACCGTTTGTCTCACGACTTGATTTCCATTTGCAGTTTTCTGTAACAGATGTTTGCAAACTGAACGGTGAGTTTGTAACGCTCATTAGTCGTTGCAAATTCCCGATTTATGTTATTTTTCTCCTTTTCTTCATTGTAAACACCATTTGAGCTAATAAAAAAATATTTTGAGAGTGTCTACATCATGAGAAGCTAAACCCCGACACTGGGTCGACGGAGGAAGCCGAACTTCATACATGGGTGAATTTATTTTATTCTTTTTATGACTTTTGCATTTATTTTAATTGTTTTATGATCTGAAAAAATTAGTTATCATTTTATTAGATGGGTCATGCTTGCTTAGATGTTTTATGTCCCATGCTTACGATTTATAACTAATGTTTGGAGAATCTACCTTGGCAAAAATAAGAGTCCTTGTTGTTTTATTTATTGAGATATAAGAAGAATAAATAATTGAACCTATTGATATAAATTCGGTGGAATCCAAGACTCAGTAACTCTCTCTTTTATTATTTTCATTGAACCTTTAAATTTAATCTCAACAACGTCCGAGTGAACGACAACCCTTTTACTACTACAACAAACAAATTAAAAAATCTCATTAATTTTTGGCGCCGCCGACGCGGATTTGTTTTTAGATTAATTTTTAGGTTTATTTTGTACAATATTTTCTTTTTCATTTTTATGCGTTTCTTTTTGTATTTCTTTTCAGGGAATTTTTGAGGATGATGACTTCTTCTGAGGAGACGTCACCTACGATGACGCTGGCGGAATATAAGCGTAGAAAGTCAAATTATCAGGAAACCTCATTTGAGATGACGCTTGCTGAATATATGCGTAGGCAATGGTATGGAGTTTCTGCTCCACATGAGGTAAGTGAAGAATCACATGAAACTATATATGAGAAGTATTACAAACACACACCGCCTAGTTTGGAACAAAGATTGAGAGTTCTTGAATGTCAAATATTATTTGCTGATGATGATGAATCTGGTAGTGACTCTCTGTTCCAAAAAGAACATATAGATGACCCTGTGGATGATTCACCTAGTTCCATAGATGAATCTACCTCACAAGATCATTCACCCGACTTAGAGGTTGTTTCTAGACCCTTGGACTTCCAAAAGTTGCCTTATTTAGGGTTAGAATTGTGTGCTTCTAAAGTGTTGTTGGATTACTTTGCATCTAAGTACCCAGAGGACTTGCCTATTCCCGATATCATGCATGAATCAATTGATATTCCCAGTCTCAATAGAATCCCCATATTTTGTTCTTTACGCACTTCCATGTGCGGTAAAAACTTGGTTTAGGGTAAATTTTGTTTTCTCGACGGTTTCGATTTGTCCCAATTTTTCATAAAATAATTGTGAAGCTGTCGTTTGTAAATATTGTATTTTGGGTCGATCCCCAAATTTTCAGGTTATTAGTGTATGGGGATCCGTTTTTGTACATTCCAAAGAGGGTATAATTTTTTATTTATTTATGTTTAATTGTTTATTCTTTTTTTTTTTTTTTTTTTTTTGAATTTCCCATCTTAATTTTTACGTTGGATGACTCAATTACATTGAGGACAATGTAATATTTAAGTGTGGGGGAGTGGGTATTAACTTTTCTTTATTCTTTTGTGAATTTCCTTGTGTATTGTGACCAGCTCTTGAGCGGGTCTAAAAGATAATAAAAATATAAATATTATGACCACCGTGACAGTGTCTAAAAAAAAAAATTGTTATTATAATAGTTAAGCTTATGACCAGTTGTGTAGCGGGTCTATTTTTATGTATTTCCTTATTATGACCAGCTGTGTAGCGGGTCTTTAAAAAAATTATGATTGTTAAGGTTATGACCAGCTGTGTAGCGGGTCTTTTCTTTTTTCTTACATGTTATGACCAAATTGTGTAGCGGGTCTCTAAAAAAAATAATAATAATAAAAAAAAAGTTGTCTCGTCTTATGTATGGCATTTGTCATGACCAGCTGTGTAGCGGGTCTAACTCTCTTATATTATATGACCAGCTGTGTAGCGGGTCAATTTTTTGTTTTGCTCGAGGACTAGCAAAATGTAAGTGTGGGATTTTGATGAGCACGAAAGTGCGACGCATTTTCACCCATAAATACATTAGATGGGACTCATTTTATCACTAATAAACTTGTTTGTAGGTGTTTTTGTGAAATAAGCTCTTATGGAGAAAGTTGGTTTAAAAAGTGGTTTTTGTACCCCGGAGGACACATGTTATTCGGACTCTCAGTTTTGGATAAGGGGCACCCAATTACTAAGGGGCACCCTAATTTTTATTCGCACACCCTACATGATAAGGTGGAGGTCATCTTCTTCCTTTTGAATTTCAATTTTGGCGGGAAAAATGGTGGCGGATTTAGGGTTTAGCTTTTGGAGGTGTTCGAACGAGATTCAATGGCTGAAATCAAATGGGTTTGTTCCTGGTACCTAAACAGGTCTGGTATGGGTCATAGTTTCGATCAAAATTGGCTACATAATCGGGAATTCAAGGAAACAGTGTTCACGGGTTTTGGTGGCAAAAGATTTTTAACACCTGCGTATTTCTGGAATGAATGTGGAGAGATTTTATAGTGATTTCCTTGTTGGTTTGGATGCATATGGGCCTATTTTGATAAACCAGGGATGGTAGTTGGCTTTGTTTCGAAGGTAGAAGGATGTATACACGCGTGGAAAAAAACAGAGAGAAGTGGGATAACCACGGGTTTTCTTTGCTATCCCGAGTTTGGTGTGGGTTGGAATCAATCCTCGCTATGTTTGCGTGCACTTGGAGGACTTAGACTACAATTTGAAACGTGTAAGAGATAAAAAAGGAGAGTTGACTACTTACAGACGCGTGAAGATATAAATCAGGGAAGAAATTCTCGTATCTTGCATTGGAATATTTTTTATTGACTGGCGCGATTTTGTGGAGTTAAGAGGATTTATTTTCAGTCCAAATGGGTATATATATGCTGCTAGAATCACAGAAGGGGATATCGAGAGTTGGGAGAGGCTACAGAGCTTAAGAGGAGAAGTTGCGAAACTTCTCTGGCTCTGCTGCAGAGAAGTAGAAGGCGAAGAACACAGACGACACTTACGGGGTTCATGTCGTTTTATGAACGGTCGCATGTTCACATCTTAGCGACCGTTTGTTTCCATTTGCGATTTTCATAAATAAGTTGTTTGCAAACTGAACGGTGAGTTTGTAATGCTCATTAGTCGTTGAAAATTCCCGATTTATGTTATTTTTCTCATTTTCTTCATTGTAAACACCATTTGAGCTAATAAAAAAATATTTTGAGAGTGTCTACATCATGAGAAGCTAAATCCCGACACTGGGTCGACGGAGGAAGCCGAACTTCATACATAGGTGAATTTATTTTATTCTTTTTATGACTTTTGCATTTATTTTAAATTGTTTTATGATCTGAAAAAATTAGTTATCATTTTATTAGATGGGTCATGCTTGCTTAGATGTTTGATGTCCCATGCTTACGATTTATAACTAACGTTTGGAGAATTTACCTTGGCAAAAATAAGAGTCCTTGTTGTTTTATTTATTGAGCTATAATTGTTGAAGAATAAATAATTGAACCTATTGATATAAATTCGGTGGAATCCAAGACTCAGTAACTCTCTCTTTTATTATTTTCATTGAACCTTTAAATTTAATCTCAACAATGTCCGAGTGAACGACAACCCTTTTACTACTACAACAAATAAATTAAAAAATCTCATTACCTGGTAAGTTAGTGGTCCGCAAGACAGGTAAATGAAAGAGATATCGATCGATGAAGAGGAAGATGATTCGAGCTTGTCACATGTGCTTTCTTCAAGAAGTGTATTCTTTGGGAACTTGAGTCGTATTGTGCCTTGACTATACGGCATTGTGTCTATGTGATGCACACGGAAAAGAACGTCATGGAACACATTATCTACACTATCTTTGATAAGGATAATAAGGCTATTGTTGCATGGAATAATCGTGACAAATTGAAGGAGAATAAACTATATTGTGGAGAGTGGAAGAGAAAAAAACAAAGAAAGGAGTAGAGATGGTTCCACTGTTTGTTTTGAGCAAAAAAGAGAAAACCGATATTTGTCAGATTCTTAAAGATCTAAAAGTTCCCACAGGATTTTCGTCGAATATAAGTAACAATGTCAATATGGAGCAATTGAACTTGAGCATCTTGAAGTCACATGACTACCATGTGATTATGGGTACTTATTACCTGTTCTGCTTCAACATGCCTTTTCAGGAGAGTAAGACTTGCGTACTGCGCTTCAACAAGTCAGTTTGTATTTTAGAATTTTGTGCTCAAAGGTGGTTAGCAGAGAGTATCTGAACCAGGCTCAGTGGATGATTGCAGAAACCATGTGTGTGCTCGAAAAGTATTTCCCGGCTGGATTTTTTGATATAAACGTGCACAACATGGTTCATTTGGCTGATGAGGCCTTAGTTTGTGGACCTGTAAGGTATCGATGGATGTACCCATTCGAAAGGTGAATTGCTATTTTACCATTTGTCCTTTATTTTTATTTATTTTTGTTGTTTTTGTACTGAAATTTACACGTACATACTGAATCAGGGCAATGAAAGAGTGCAAAAACATCCCAAATAATAGCATATACATTGAAGGGTCAATTACGAAGTCGACTGAAATGGATGACTATGTTAGATTTGCCATGGAGCACATGAAAAATGCCGATCAAGGAGGTCACAAAGAAAATTTGGAGCCATTCTTAAAGGATGAACATGAATTCGAGATGTGGGTTCTCTGCTTGATGAAAAGCCGGTTCACGTGAGCCCTGTTCAGTGGATGCAGATACGTCGGTGGTAATTTTTAGGAATGATCCAGAAGGTCTCGATGTTTATTACAGGTATTGGTTGGTTGTTATCTGTTTGTATGTGGACAATGGGTTATTCTATTTAGATTTTAATACTATGTATGCTAAATCTAGATATTATTGCGAGAACTGTGAAGCTGATGGGGTTGCAATGGAGGAAGTCGAGATGCAAACCAAGTTCCTTAGTTGGATGTATGAAAAGTTTTGCATTGGCGCTCCCGTTTGTTACCGTAATAATGATTCAAGATCTTTGATGTGTTGATTTTCTTTTCTCTTTCATAGCTTAGAACAGAAGACAAAATGGATACAGATTTGTGGCGTTACGTTAGAGGTCTAGTGTCTCAGAAAGGGTACAAAAGATATCGTGTGAATGGATTTGTTTTTTGTTCCCAAGCAAACCAGGAAAAGGCTAAGACCCAGGACAGTGGTGTCACCGTGGTTGCATCGACCACTTTTAGGAGATCGAAAAGAGAAAAAAGTCCGGTTACTAACCTAACCCGGTGGTATAGGGTGATCAGACAAATCCTAGAGTTGAACTATGGTAAATTTAAAGAAACTGTCTTCTACTATAATTGGGTGAAGGTAGAGAATGGAACAAAGATCTATCAGGATTCAGATTTTCCTTTGGTAAATCTTTCAAGATTGAAAAGCCATACCAAAATTTCGGACGAGCCCGCGATTCTCGCTGAAGAGGATGCCCAAGTTTTCTACTCCAGAGACGTGAAACATCCAGATTGG
Source organism: Papaver armeniacum (assembly GCA_023531295.1). NCBI lineage: Eukaryota > Viridiplantae > Streptophyta > Magnoliopsida > Ranunculales > Papaveraceae > Papaver > Papaver armeniacum. Next base: position 57,197 of record JAJJWW010015220.1, read on the forward strand.
TGGGTTGTTATTCATACGCCAAGAGGAATGACTGCAGATGTGGACAAAGCAGACATACCAGGTCGCGACAGTTTTAAAGATATTTTACAAGAGGAACCACATTTACGTAAATTGCTAGAGCAAACCCTTGAACAAAGAAATGAAAAATCTCTCATATATATGCGATTAGTAAGTTTCCTTTATAATGCTGGTCATGAATATATGCGATTCCAATTGCAAGTTACTTTGCATTTTATCGTTAATACGGGTCTTGAATAACAATTTGTTGTTTTTTTCACCCCCTCCAATTTTAGATATATTTGCTTACTGAGATCCCTGTGTAAGTTACTTTATTGTTTCCCCACTTTTTATCGGCCCTTAAGTTAGAAGAAGTTGTTTCCACCCAACATCTCCTTTTATCACTATCAAACAAACACTCCCTTTCCCAACAAAATCATCATCTTTGGGAAAGTAGTTTATATTTTTCTACTCGAGACAAAAAGCCAAAGATTATTAGTTGATCTTCAATAGTTCAAAGTCAAGTAAGTGGGAAAACAACAAACAAAATCATCAATTTTAGTTGCTTCGAATCTTTGAATAAACCATACTCTTCAATCTTCATCTACACAGTATGGGTTTGTATTCTTTTAAGTGTTGTTTTCTTCATCTTCCTCTCGCATGATTGCATAAAAATGGATTCTCTTTTTAATGATCCTTTTTTCTTTGTTGCAAAGAGAATGCGTAAAAAGTGTAATAGCACTTAATGTATTTTTTTAATTTTTTTTGTTACTCTGTTTCGTGGTACACTATCTAGTGGGAACACTTTGTTTGTGGTGGTGTGTGGTTTCTTTAAGAATTAAGTATAATCATGATATGGGTTATGTTTGAATTACATTAGTCTACTATACTGATGTGTTTGATTTAATTTTTGTGGTGGTTGTTAACTTTTTTTTTCTAGGGTTTGATCAGATTTTTGGGTGAAATGCAGATTGTTTCTGTTGTTGTTTCTAGGATTTGATGTGCTTTTGAATGAAAATGCGAATTGTTGTCTCTCTTGCAATGTATTTGGTTTTTTTAAACACCAAAGTAATTGTTTTGCAGTAATACTTTTTATACACCATGTTGTATGGCGTCAAGGAGGAGCTGCAGGTCTGATTCGTCACATGAGAGGAGATAGACATGAAAGGAAAGAATCCTAAGGTCTGTTGTTCGGATGATGAACCGAGAGGCGGGCAGCTCCAAGGATCCTCTTGGTTTGAGTCTTATACAATGATTGAGCTCATGACCCCTAAAGAGTTAAAACAGCTCCGAGCGTGTGAACGACTTCATCGCATGTCATGAAATATGGCACAAAGTTAAAGAGGATGATGCGGCACGCCGGAGGAGCTGTTGTCAAGAAGCCTGCTTGCAAGAGGAGTATGACAAGTTCAGAGACGAACAGTTTCGTCGTGCACGGGCGACGATATATTTTTTGTTCAGAGATCGCTATGTGGATGTGATCTCTGTTTTTCTGTTTTCCTGTAGCACACCCTTTGAAGACATTTTGTGTGTGCCATGTAAAACAAATATTATATATAAATTATATACATGTGTGTGTATGTGTGATTGTGATTGTGATTGTTAAAAATGGAATGGACCTGTTTGCTAGCGGGGTATTTTAGGATTTTGAAATCAAGGAAAATTTGATGCGCTTATTCTGACAGGGGTATTTTCGTAATTTTCAAAATCACCGAAAAATGTACCTGTTTCGGTATGGGTATTTTTGTTATTTTTGAAATCTTCATTTTATGTGCCTGTTCCGGTAGGGGTATTTTCGTAATTTTTTCCAATCACCGAAAAATGTACCTGCTTCGGTATGGGTATTTTCGTTATTTTTGAAATCACCATTTTATGCGCTACTGTCAGATTGTAGGATCGAGAATATCACAACCCAATACTTTGAGATTAATAAACGATCGCGTCGCAAGGAGTCGCGTGGAGGTAAATAAATGACGTAATGGATGACGACATACCAAAACATGAGAAAAGTGTGAAGACTTGGCGAGATTAAGGGTGTCGCAAGGACAGGACAATTACACACTCGCGAGGATTCGCGAGTCATTTCCGAAAATAAAGGACGGCTTTAGTTGTCATCCACTATGTAATACCCTATATAAAGGGTCGAGTAAGTCTGTCATAGGGAGGTCTCTTTGAATTGTTAAGCAAGTCATTAGGAGAGAGAAAATCAAGAGTGATTATAATCTTTTGAGCTACGTTCTACATTTCTTTGTAAACTTTTCAAGAAAACAATTAATAAAACACATTATTATTCATCTTCAAATGTATTGTAAGCAAATTGAGTGAGGGGTGTAGTGTAGGTTTTCCTGCAACTACATATGCGCTAGAACAG
>JAJJWW010015221.1:0-31048 GCA_023531295.1 Papaver armeniacum
GTTGGGGTCTTCCCTGAAAATCCAAGCAACCTTCCATGGTTTCGTGGAAGGGCTCGTGGAATCCATAGAAACGCCATTAATATTAGCGTTAAACGCCAATAAGATTGGCGCGGTAGAGGACAAGAAACGCCAATATGAATGGCGCTGAACGCTAATCTAAATAGCGTAAGTCAAGCGCTAATAAGAATTTCTTTTAGCGCTATTAACAATAGCGTTTTATTAGCGCCATTAAGAATAGCGTTAAGCGCTATTCACAATAGCGTTGCGCGCTATTAACATTAGCGTTTCGCCTTATTTATTTTTTTTACACTCTTCTCACATCACTCCTGTTTCTTTTACCTATAATTGAAAAATAAAAAAACTTTAAAATTACAAAACAAAATTTATAAATTTGAAATTGAAACAGGATATAAATTAGCTAATTTTCATTTCATAGATTAAGTTACATGGATTAAAAAAAATAAAAGCGACATTACATGGATTGAAATAACTAATATTTAGAATTTAACATTATCCGATTTTGATTGTCAAGCTTCATCATTTCTCAAAGTTCACTTCATCATTGTAAGATCACGATATTTAATTTCCGAAAGCGGGATGGTTCTTAAGAATTTGGTACACATGATCAAATGCAAAATCCTTGTTGTTTTGTTGAGAATATAGAGTTCTAGCATGTGCCTCCTACAAAATAAATAAACATAATCTCTCATTTAGAAAATTAATGACTTAAAATATGTAGATAATTGAAAATAAGAGGTTCCATTGAATAATACTTACAACTTCTTCTAACGCCCATCCTCCTTCGGGCATATTTGCATAAATTGAATGTATGATACCCATGTAAACTTTGAATTGTTTTTTTATCACCGAAAACCTATTTTGAATACTTTGTCTTGTTCTTTTTTTTCATTACCACCCGCTTCTTCTACAAAGGCTTGAAGCACCCTTTCCCAATAGTTGTTGACTCCTTGATTTTGTTCAACAATCGGTTGGAGACTAATTCTCATCCAAGCTTTGGTGATTGCAACATCTTCATTTTTAGTGTATGCCATACTTGAACTTGATTGAAAGAATGTTTGGAATTAAAAATATAAAATCGGGAGAGATGGGAGCAAAGAAAATCTTGAGATTTTGGGATGGTTTGATTTGTGTTGAAGAAGCCAATTTATAGATAAATTTTAATTTTGAAAATCTGACTGTTGAAACGCTATTGAGAATAGCGTTAAGCGCCATTCTTAATGGCGTTTATTTTGAGTCGTTGATTAGAAGGAGCCGTTGAGAATCCAATGGTGTAGAAAAAAACGCAATTGAGAATAGCGTTAAGCGCCATTCTTATTTGCGCCAAACGCCAATCTTAATTGCGCTAATCACAAAAAACATCCAGGAGCCACTCGACTTCTCCTATCCTATACTTAGTTTTTTTTTCTAGTCTCTCATTTTTTCCTCTTGAACAAACTAGTTTTTTGGTTGATACAATTGAATGAAATTGAATCAAAAGAAGATAAAATTGAATGAAATTGAAACTCGATTGATACTAAAAATACTTCAACTACATTGATTCCACTACATCAAATTGAAAAAAAAAAAGAAAAAAAAAACATAATTTAAGCTACATAATTCCATAAGCTACATGGTTTCATATATTGAAATGACGAACATTGCTAGTGCTAGAATAACCATAGTTTGCACCAATTGTTCTAGGAGGATAACCATTTTTTTCCAAAATCTTATTTTGTTTATCCAACATAAATTGTTGCTTCCATTCCGCAAGGTCTCAACCACCACATCCAACACTTCGAGTTCATGTTTCTCCAAAGCTAAATCCAAGGATTTCTTGTTTTGTCTGCTGTGATTAATAAATATTCTTCTTGTACATCCAACCTTGCCATCTTCTTTGCATTCTCTTCACTAAAATGTTTCAAAATACGGTCGGTTCCGTCGTTGATGGCCGATAGCTCAAAGCTTCCCTTTGTTGAGCCCTTTTTCTCGTTGGTCGACGAGGGCCATCCTCTTCATGCCATCTAGGGTCGCTTCTTGTCGGAGCACTACTTGTTGAAGCATTAACACTAGGAGCCTCCGATTCATCTTCCTCATTTTGGGTAGGATCAAATTCTTGAGTTGAATCGGGAACATGGGCTTTGAAAACTCGGTACACCTCTTCATTTCTAAAAGGTTTTCCCTTGCTAACCTTACTATATTCCAATCTAGCTTTTCTCTCCTACAAAAAACAAACAAAAAACAAACAAAACCCAAGTTAGAAATCCTTCAGTAAAACAAAATGATATTGATATACATTAAGAAATCTTAATAAAACTTACAAGATCATCAATTCCACATCCGCTTGCATTGTTTTTATGCATATTTCTTAAGATACCAACCCACTTTTTGACATCTTTTTTCAAGGTACCAATTCTATTCTGCAACTTATGAACAGTCCTATCATACTTATTCCCAAAGCTGCTTACATAGGTATCGAATACCCGCTCCCAAAAGCGGTCAGATTTGATCAACTCTCGCAACACCATCAAGTGTAATGCTCATCCAAGCTTTGGTGATTGCAACATCTTCGGGTGTAGCATATTTTGCCATGGTTAAAAAAAAGTATGAATTGCAATGAATTTTAAGAATATGGAGAAAAAAATCTAGAGATTGAAAGGTTTTGGTCTGAGCTGAGAAGTGATCAATTTATAGGGAAAATTTCGAATTCAAAAAAATAACCGTTGAAACGCTATTGTTAATAGCGTTTTTTTTGTGAGTCGTTGATTAGAAGGAGCCGTTAAATATCTTATCTAATGGTTATAAAAGAAACGCTATTTTTAATAGCGTTAGGTGCTATTCTTAATAGCGACAAACGCTATTCTTATTAGCGCTTTTCTTGAAAAACATCCAGAACCTAAGCCAATTCCTCAAGTTCCATACTTAGTTTTTTTTTTCTTCTCTTTTGAAAACAATGAAAACCAAAAATAATACAATGAAAATCTTAATATTTCTTAATTTTAAAATCTAGAAATCATAGGATTGCAACCAAGTTGCTTACATACTGAAAGTTCATTCGAAATCTTACGAAAAAAGACTAAAGTTGTTCTGGTGGGTAAACATCGGTAGGATCGAATTCACCATCCGAACCGTCAAGATCATCTGGTGGCGGAGGGGGAGATTCTGGTGGCATTTCACCGTCTCTGATACCTAGTCCATGTCGTGGTATGACCTCGGTATTCCAGTAACCTGTCGTATTGGTTCGTTCACGACTTCACCCCAATCTAAGTTACGTCTTTCATTCTCAATGACCATGTTATGCAGAATCAAACAAGCCTTGATAATAAAGTTTATATCCTCCTATCCCAGTAAAATCTTTGGCTTTTTTTGTTATTTGGAACTTGTTTTGGAGAGTTCCAAAAGCCCTTTCAACATCCTTTCTCTTCGCTTGTTGGTATCTATTGAACAACGTATTAGCTGGCTGATTTGGAAGAATAATTTTGAATGACTGCACAATACAAGACAATCGTGGATATATATTATCCGCCAAGTAGTAACCCTTGTCTTAGTTGTGGCCATTGATGCGGTAATTACAAGGAGCTGCTAAACCATTAACCATCTTATCAAAAAGTGGAGATTGAGCCAAGACGTTCAAGTCGTTGTTCGACCGTGACGTTCCAAAGAAACCATGCCAAAACCACCGATCATATGATTCCACGGCTTCTAAGATCATGGTAGGTTTTTTCTCATGCCCACGGAATGTACCTGCCCATGCTGTTGGACAATTCTTCTACTAAAAATGCATACAATCAACACTTCCAAGCATTCCAGGAAACCGTCTAGCCGCATTTTCTGCCAATAATCTTTTCGTGTCTTCTCTTGTAGGAAGTCGCATGTACCTTGGACCAAAGTGGCGAACAATTACCCTGGTAAACCTCTTCACATACATATAAACGGTCAGCGCCCCCATACGGACATAATCATCTGTGCTCAGCGGCTATGCCTTTACACAAATATTTCATTACGGCATACATCTTCATATGGGGAGAGTGACCAAGTTTTCCGGTGCAATCAACTTGGAAATCAAAAGTAGGATCCGCAACAACTATTTCACTTAGAATACGTAAGAAAAGAGGTCGATACATACCCAAATGTTGGTGGAACTTCTTAGGGCCCCAAGTACTGTTAGGTCCAAAGTAATCATGCATCATCCTTGCATCTCCGTCCTCGTTGCCTATCCCCCATTTGTCGCGTCAATACTTCCCGAGGCATCGGTTGGAAGAGCCTATGCATTCTTTGAGTCATATACTGGTACACCACAATTGCTCTCTCCTCACTATCATCACCAATGCTAAGATCGATACCATACGTCATTAGTACATACCTCCTTAACGGATTTTCATCGTCCATATTGCACCTGTAAACAAAACTTAAATACTGTAAGCATTCCAAGATTTTTGAATCCATACAAAAGAAAAAACATCCATACAAAAGAGAAGACATTCATACAAAAGAAAAGACAAGTTTATTAAAGAAAACACATCCAAGTTTCATACAAAAGAAAAGACAAGTTCGACTTAATCACTTAATCCTAACTTAATCCTAACATCCTTGCCATTTCATCTTCAGTTAAACCAATCCCACCACTATTCATCAATTGAGTTATTTGTGACTCTGGAACCACATCTAGAACTACTTCATCTTGTGGAACATAATGACCATGTGCATCATCTGATTGACTTGTGGCTGGTCTTTTACGGCTTGACCATTGAGAGTTGTCTCCAAGATCATAACATGATTGGGTTGACGTCGATCCTTCCCCAAGAGCACGTGCACGATCTATTTCAAACCAATGCTGGTCCTTTGCAAGATTTAACATAGCCAACCTATGCGCAAAATCTTTCCATTGCTCCTGAAAAGAAACATCAAGATAGCAAGTATATTAAGGAACTTCTATTGTGTAAATAAAATCATAATAATATGGCAAACAAAATAATTGAAGGAGTTAAAACCAAAAATTACTAACCCTTGTTCCCCAATTAGCATCATACATAAATGGAGGAGGATCGGGTGCTTGCAGAGGCACTTGAACACGGTTGCCTTCACTGTCTGAATGTACGGTACAGAAAGAAACTCTTGGAAATTCAGGTGATGCTTGTGAGACGTTGTCATACTTATACCGTGATGGATGTATTGGGGGGACCTGATTCACCAGAAATGTCGGATCTTGAGTACTTGCAGCTCCAACTTCATCTCTGTTTACTTGACGATATATTTCTGGGAGCAAAAATCCAATACATTGTTGCTTCCACCAACACACATACATGATCTCATCAACATGCTTATAGTCTCGTCCTTCAACCACATCAATAGGATCATGGGGGGTAGCAAGGTCTTCCAAACGTTCACGTGTACTTCTTGGAATTGTTATGCCTTAAAAACCGTTCACCAAGATACATGATACTAGTATCGCTTTCAGGATTATAGAAAGCCACTCTTTGAATGGAGATTCCACGAGCATGCACTATATCAGGATGATCTCTATACATACTAGTAGACCATGGTTGCCATTCCGTTCCAACAATTGTCCTCAACTCAATTTGTTGGCGAGCTGTATTAAGAGAGTGTTTGGAAGTACCCCTTTGCAACTTCAATAGACTATTTTTCTTAAATATCATAATTGCAGGCCATACATCAGTCGGTACACCTTCTTGGAGAAAAGGCGTCAAAGTACGAAAATACATGAAAAAGCAATATTCTAAAACCATCGACATTCCACATGTTTTTTGCACCTCTAGCAACCACACTCATGCTACTATACAAGTGACTAAAACAATCCGAACCCCAATCATAATTACTAATCACATTCAAATCACGCAAGGAAGCGATCCAACCTTTGCTTTCTCTTGTAGTGGAACGTGCCAATAAAACTTTTGAAATCACCCATAATAAGAAGTATCGAGTCACAATCTCCCAATTTTCATCATTAATTGGATTGTCCTTGATATAGTTTGCGAGGCAACTAATAGGAAAATCAGGTGAGTGCTTGTTGTAGTTAGCATACCCATGCATAGGACTAAAGTAGGTATCCTCTAGTTGTTGATTTTCTTTACTTTTCCATTTACTTGTAGCAGCGTGTTCCAATCTTTTACGACCATTTCCAATAGGAATTCCGGTTAAGTGAACAAAGTCTAAAGGAGTGAAACCAATTTCAAAGTTTGGGAAATGAAACGAATTGGTGCTATACCACCACCTCTCTATGATTGCATAAGCTAGTTGTTGATCAACTCTCTTAATGCTAATTTCAAAAAATCTAGCAAGGCCGGAATTTTGAAGAACTTGACTAGCACTTTCATGAACCACCACACGGTTATGCAAATCCTCAAGGTCTTCTAGATTACTTCTAAATGTGATATCATGTTGTGTATCAAGTGGGTTTATACTTGTAGATATATGTTTCTCATCCGGTTCTTTTGAACTCAAGGTCATACACACATCCATATCTATACAAAATCATCAAATAAAAACTAAAATATAGTCATTATCTCACAATCACAATGTCCATCATCTAAATTGTTTACATAAAATGTAACTAAAACATGTTAATTCATTATCTCATGGCAATTTCACAATGTCCATCATCTAAAACCCTAACCTGCACAATGTTCATCATCTAAAACCTAAATTACATGTCAAGTAAGATCGTAGGCCATTGTTAGAATTAAAATTTTTATCATTCATCATGTTTTACAATCTTGGATCGTATCATGCATACTATAATAAAAACAGATGGGAGAATCAACAATAATATCATCTAAAGCCCTAACATTTCATCAAACCATAAAATAAACTCAAATTATAATTCAACTGAAAACCTCTCTTTGGATTCTCAATCAAATTGAGAAATTTAAGTATCTTTGAGGATTCCTTATGTTGAGAGATCCGAGAGAACAAACCTAGAACCATTTGAAGCAATTTCATTGATTTGAACCATGCTCGAGAATTGAACAAGGGGGCAGCCTCTACATACAATCAACAATTTTTAGGTTTGGTTTTCTTTTTCAAACCCTTTGAAGCAAGTTGATGAACCATGCTCGAGAATTGAACAAGGAGGAAGAAGAAGAAGAAGAAGAAGAAGAAGGTCGATGGTGTTATTGGATATAAGAATTAAAAAGCGCTAATAAAAATAGTGTTAGGCGCTATTAACAATAGCGTTAAGCGCTATTAGCAATTGCGTTTAGCGCTGTTAAGAATAGAGCTTTGACCGTTAACTTTAGTCAAGCGCTATTCTTAGTAGCGTTTTCTTTGCGCTATTATTATTAGCGTTTTACGCTATTCTTATTAGCGTTTTCTGTGTTCCACCATTACACTTGCGCTTCCATCCACAGTTCCAAGTGCTGAGGTGGCGTGGAAGATGGAAGATGGATGGATTCCACCATAAGACTTGCTCTAATAGAAAAATAAAATGATAAAATGGGAGAGTTAGACAGGAAATTGTTGCTTAAAGCTTTCAAAGATAAATGTAAGGTATGTTCAAGAACTTGGGATTTTAAAGATAAAATGACAGTGTAACTTGTGAAAATTTTATTTAATATGATGTTGAATTAACAAGCATGAAATACATAAATCTTTTTCTTTTTTTTTTTTTGAGACAAAAGGAGCAACTTAGAGAAAAACCAAAAGAAACAGAAAAATGGAGGAAAAATAAACGGAAAATTGGTCATTTGTCCAAAAGAATTTAAAACATGGTTCAAATGGACGAGTAAAAATTATTATGGGTGAAATGGACACAAAAAAATAGCAAGGATGAAACTGGATTTATCCTGGGTTAAACTTAAAAAATAGAGAGGATGAAACTGGATGCATCCTGATGTAAATTAAAAATAAGAAAAAGAATTTGAAAATGAGTAGGATGAAACTGGTTACATCCTGGTTATTTTTATATTTTTGTCCATTTAAACAGTATCAAAATCTAAATGTCTTTTTCACCCAAGAATTATTGATTTTGATCTTTTTAACCAATTTTGTGAAAAATAAACCTACACCCAAATAGGAAACCGGAAACTACTTGAATCTAAAGTGACACTACGGGAAAATTAGTAATCTACAACTGTAGATTGACAACTCGTAAATTAAAAGTTGTAAAATGTAGTATGTTTTACAACTTTTTCCAACAAAAGCTTTCTCAAAGTAAAATATGTCCAACTCTTAGGACCAACGAGTTCCTAAGAGTAGTGACGAGAATCAGAACCACAACTTGTTGTGTGAAAAGGGTTGCAGAGAGAAGTGACCACCTTTAGAATTTACGACTCATATCCTAAAGGTAGTGAATGATTTTAAAAAACACTAATAAGAGTCGTTGAAGATAAGAAAAAAAAAAATTGAAAAATGTTCTTGTAGAGAATCGAACCCAAGCTTACTAGGTGTTAGTACAAGACGTCAACCATCTTAGGATTCACAATCTTGGTAGATTTGTGCTTTTCCTTTTAATCAACATTCGCAACCTTTATAAGGGTTGTAAAATGAAAATTGACTAGGAAAAAAATTAGGCTAGGGTGAGATTCGAACTCGGGCCTCTACGTGTAGGACTCGGGATTCCAACCACCGTTCCACAGTTACATGTATGATTATCAAAAGACATCTACGTTAATATTTAACAATAATTTCAACTGAGCCTTAAGAAAAATAGCCAGCAAGTGCGCCATTTTGCCTGAAACATACAAGGCTTTCTCTGAATCATACAAGGACGACTGCAATCACATTTCAATCAACACTCTGACACCAGGTTGTATATCTCAAAATGTAAATGAATGAAACAAGTGGAGGTGTATATTTATATGCTCAAAGTAGCGGATTCATGCAAATTTTGGTAAAGCAAACACAACGATCATGAAGAAGCGCAAATGCTCAAAGTTTCGAGATTATAGGAATGTGTTTTTGTTTTTCTCGCCAAGCTGCAGAATTAGAGACCAACTCAATAAATCCCCTTTTCTCTCCTCCTTTATCCGGGCTTGAGACTGGCAATGAAATTATTCAATGGCGGAGTTAAAAAGGAGGGGTTCATCTGAAGAGAAACATTCAATATATCATACAAACAATATTATAAGTCATCAACATAGCATAATTTTAATTATAAAACAAGTCCGAGACCAATTCATACTACATAAAATGAAATCTTATTACATATGACTTTTTCCTAGATTTGTAATTAGATCGGCTATTTGATTTGCGAAACTCTAACTTTTTCCTTTGCAAGAATGAAGATAGCATTCGAGGCCCATGTAAAAGCTCCACATTCTTCATACCGGGTAAGCTATGTGCTTATTGTGTTGATTGTTGCATATTTTTAGGTTGAGTTTGTTATTGCGGGTTGAAGAGAAGCACTGACCGTGTAGTGGACAATTTTTAAAAGAATGATCATCTTCTCCACAAGCATCACAGCTTTTCACTGAAGGTAATAACAACACTTGGCTTTGCAAGGGTCAGAAGCATCAGTAAACCATTCAAAGTAGGTGCAGGTAGGTATGGTGCACTTGAAAAACATTTTTCCATAGGTTTCAGTTGTTTTAGATTGCAGAAATGCCCTCACACCATTACAAGGAACATGCTTACACCTAGAATAGAGCCAAGGACACACTTTTGTCACATGAATCCCTTGTTCACACATAGCACACTCAGTTAGGTTTTTTTTCATTCTCATGTTACTGTTGCTTCTACTACTGCTACCTGGAGAATCTTTCACACCTCCACCCATGACTAATTCAGTGTTTTTTAAAGCCTAATTGAAGAAAATTTCTCCACAGGCCTAATTTCAAAATTCCCAGACCTAAGTGTTTTAAAGCCTAATTTAGTGATGGATAATTTACACATGATTGATTAGTGTTGATTAATAGATCTATTGAAGCTAGGACTAATTTTAACTGTATCATCATTCTCAGATCAATAGCAAATAAACAGAACGGGAAATCAACAAAATAATAAAACCCTAAAATGGGTTATAGAATCAAACCTTCTTTTCCTTAACACATATCGAGAAGGTGTTGGTGGTGAAGAAATCTTGACTCAATCTATTGATGGGTTTTAAATTTTCGTGGTTAAGGAGATGAATGAGGAGGTTCCGCGGGAGATGGAGGAGAAAAAGAAAAAACGACAGAAAAGGAGATAAGTGGAGGAGAATAAGTGATGGGGAGATTGAATAGATAAGAAGAAAAGATAAATAGATCTTCTTTGCAACCCTAAGAAGAGTTGTAAAATGAAAAATAACTATGAAATAAAAAAGAGCCTGGTGAGAGTCGAACATGAGTCTCCGCTGGCCCAATATGACATTCCAACCATCCTGCCACATTTATACATGTAATTATATTTACATTCTTTTATATATTACACCAAATTTTTAAAGTAGGAAATACCATATAGTCCTAAAAATAAAATATATGTATCAGTCTAGTCCATTTGACCTAGTCAATTGTCTGTTTGGTCCTATTTGGTAATATAAATTATCATTTGGTCCTAAAAATTTTCATTTGGTCCTACGCTGATGTCATGGATGATGTAAATGTCACCCTGTAGTGGCAGAAATACCCTTTTGGATAAGGACCATATATATAGTCAAAAAGTAGGAGAGAATAAATCATTCTCGATTCACTTTCTCTCTCATCTTCTTTTCTTTTCGGATCTACTTTCTTTCTCTTTTTTTTTTTGTGAAACAAAGAAACGGAGATGAAGATTGAAACTAAAAATTAAAGATGTAAGCGATTTTCTAGGGTTTTCTTCATCGTTTTTTTCTTTGGTGATCTTGTTGAAGATGTAAGCGATTTTTCTAGTTTTTTCATCATCGTTGCTGCTGGTGTTAATGTTGAAGATGTGAATTTTTTCAAGATTTTGATCACGCTGCGTAAGCGATGAAGATTTGTCGTTTTGAAGACGATGTGAGAAGCTTGTTTGATGAAGATGCGACGCCAAAGATGAAGATGAACCCGATCTGTTTGATGAAGGCAGCGGCGATGAAGATGAACCCGATTTGTTTTGATGAAGACGATGGAAGATGATGTTGTTGATGAAAACAGCGATGTTCTTCTTTGGTGTTGAAGACCTTGAAGAAGATGAAGATGATGATGTTTTTTTATATAGACTTCATTCCTGGAATGAAGTATGTTTTTTTGAGGTTTTTGTATGGACTTCATTCCTGGAATGAAGTCTGTTTTTTTGAGGTTTTTGTATGGACTTCATTCTGGAATGAAGTCATTTTTGAGGTTTTTGTATGGACTTCATTCACGGAATGAAGTGCGTTTTTTGATGTTTTTATATGGACTTCATTCTGGAATGAGTACATTTTTTTTTATGTTTTTATATGGACTTCATTCCTGGAATGAAATACATTTTTTATGTTTTTATATGGACTTCATTCTGGAATGAAGTCTACATTTTGAGGTTTTTATATGGACTTCATTCCTGGAATGAAGTACATTTTTACTATGTTTTTATATGGACTTCATTCTGGAATGAAGTCATTTTATGTTTTATATGGACTTCATTCTGGAATGAAGTCTTTTTTTTATGTTTTTATATGGACTTCATTCCTACGGTAAAAAATCGAAATCCTAAGCGATCAAAACATGAAAATTGCAAAAAAATCGAGTTCAAACATTTGCTACGGTAAAGTCAATTTTTGAATTCTTTGTAGCAAGTGAAAAAATCCTTGAGGAGAGAGAAAATCGTACCCCATTAGTTATCTCTTTCTAATTAACACGGAAGGGGTATTTTTGTCGGTTTAATATTTTTAATAATTATGGACCAAACAGTAATATGCGTTTGACCAAAGGACTAAACAAACATGGACCCACCTAAAAAAGGACCAAACGATATTTTTCCCATTTTTAAATTAGCCTTAAAAAAAAAGGCCAGCAAATGCACCATTTTTCCTGAAGCATATAAGGAATGCATCCAATACTGCCAATCACATTTCAATCAACAATCACGTGCAGATTCATGGAAGTTTTAGTAAATTGTACAAGGCACATAATCACATTTCAAATTCCATTAAGAAGTTGCAAATGCTTAAAGTTGTGAAGTATATTAACCGGAATAAAAGTAAGACATTGATTTGCAAAATAAGTAAAGACATTCTGGAAAAGCAAATTGCAACATCGGATACCGGCACATGATTATATGTAACCAATTTCAGAAAATCTGCATTTAGAACTCAATAAATCTCATTTTATCTCATCATTTACCCGGGCTTGAGACCGGCATTGAAATGATGGCGGAGTTAAAAAGGGGAGTTCATCTCCAGAGAAACAGATAGCATATCATACCAACAATATTTCAAGTCATAATTAAAGAGAAATAAATAGCATGTCATTTTAAAAGCAAAAATACAATCTGAAGCAAAATGAAAGAAACAAAATAGGTTCAGAGTATCAGTGGAAATGAAAAGAGTAATTAAACCCACCATCAGCGGCACTTCTTTTTCTTTTTCTTATTCTTCTTTTTTTTCTTCTTTGTCGGAACCACTAAGATAGGTTCAGCATCAGTTCTTGCATAAATCTCGGTCTCATCATCCATTTGTAAGCCAAGAGTTGAAGGTTCCACTGGATGGAAACTTGTGTCTTCCTGTTCATTGTATTCCTCTAATTCATGGAAACCCCTTGGTGGTGGTTTCAACATCACAAACCAATTCGATGTATCTGACTCTCGAGAATAGAAAACTTGTCGGGCTTGTGACGCTAAAATGAATGGATCATTTTGATATTGGTTCTTATGCTGACGTAAGTTGAACAATGTAAAACCTTTTTCTATCTTGACACCAAAATAGGTGTGAGCCCAGTCACATTTGAATAAGGGAATTTGAAACATATGTTGGTAGTCCAACACGAGAATTTGTTCTAAAACGCCATAGAAACCACTACTTATTTGTGATGATGCAACTAAAGATTTTGATTCAATTGAAACACCAATGTTTTGCGTGACTCTTTGAATATCCTTAGTAACAAACCTTGACCCATTTATTTGCAAGCCTTTATATGATACACATTTTTCTAAAGGACCATGTGACAACCACCGTCTTGTATTTGATACCTGACATGCCTTGACCAATTTGCATTTTTAACCTATCAATAAAATTTAGTTAGCAGAACACAAGTGACCACGGTAATGGGCGCAAGCTCTATTTTTGGCTTGGTAAGATCTAATTAAGAAGTGAATGACGTGATTCATCTCTAGTAGTGAAATATAACTATTGTTTTGTGGGTAATGCTAAAAAGAGGTACTACGTACTTTCGGGGAAAAATGAATCTAATAAATTGCAAACATATATAACAAATAACCAAGTGGCGTTGCACGTACCTTTTGCTTTAACCAATCTGCAAATGTTTCCGAGTGTATGGAAAGGAGTTGGTCTTCACTGGAAGTATCGAAAGATCTTAACTCATCCATATGCATTCTAATAAGAAAAATTTAATGTGGAAAAGATTCGTAAAACACAAGTGCTTATACTGCTAACAATTTTAAATGAACATATAACAAGTCATACTTACGTTATATATGGTTCAATTCTTTAGTGTTAAAAAGCACATATCTATGAGCGATCTTAGCATATCACTACCAATACACACTTGAACACCTCTAGAAAGAGGACGCCTGTAGGTGTGGAATCATGTTGAATGTCTTCATTATGGCTTTGATTTACTCCTCCTTGAGAATGTTTGTCCCCATGAACATCAAAATACCCGCACTCCATTCGGGTAACACTCTGCTATACATGCTTCGGGTTGTGCGTAATTATTTACGTATTCTTTGAATGTCTTCATATACCTACGACAAACCAAACTTCTAATTATTAGCACCAAACTCTCATTTACACATAACAAAACTATAACATTGTACTTAAAATAACTAAAAAAATATTCATACTAATGAAACAATTACCTTTCAAATGGATACATCCAACGATATTGTACGGGTCCACCTAAACGCACTTCGAGCTAGGTGAATTGTCAAGTGTACCATCACATCAAAAAATGATGGAGGAAGTACATCTCCAACATACACAAAGTCTCAGCAATTTCATCTTCAAGTTCTAACAATCTAGTGAGATCAACTGCCCTTTGGCATATTTCGTTAAAATAAGAACATAACCGATTTATGGCATTACTTGGCCCATCAGGTAAAAGTCCTTTCAAAGCCACAGGTAATATTTGTTGCATCATAACATGGTAATCATGAGCCTTAAGGACACCCAAGCAACCATCTTTCGAGAAATGCCTCCTAAGATCAGAACTATACCCATATGGAACCTTCAGATTTCTCATCCTATTATAGAATACAGCCTTTCCCTTATCGCTAAGTTACATGGTGCTGGCGGAAGCCAAGTTTTGCCATTTTTGACTGTTAAATGCAATTCTTCTTTGATTCCCATACTTTTCAGATCATTACGAAACTTTAAGCCATCTTTTGTTTTGTTCTTTATATTCAATAGAGTACCAATGACACTCTCACGGACGTTTTTTTCCGTATGCATGACATCAATATTGTGTCGTAGTAACAATTCCTAGGAAGGAAGGAATAACATAAAAAGTATGAGCAAGTCACTTCAGTTGTACATTTCATAAATGAGATTTAACATGCAGATAGGAATGTAAGACTGAAAAGAACATAATCTGAGGTTATAATTAAGTTACCTTCCAGTAAGGCAAGTCAAAAAATATTGACCGTTTATTGAATATCGGATGGTCATCATCCCGTGCACCACAACTAGAACCAGCACTCGTACCGGCATCAGTAGAAACTTGCCTTTTATGCTTCCCGCAGTTAGATTTACCGTCATTTGCACCTGTTGCCGCACTACTCTGACCCTTTTTCTGCTTATTTTTCTTCTTATTATTCTTCTTTTCCTCTTTATCTTTCCTTTTCTCCACCTCGTTCTTCTTCGCTTTTCCAAAGTCATTTACAATCTTTTGCTCGACGTTCAAAAGCCTCAAACACTAGACATAGTAGGTGGCTTTTCCTTCATCTCAATCTCTCCATTGAAACATGCTTTCTTCTTAGTCGATCGAAGAGGATGATTATGAGGTAGAAATCTCCTATGATTCATCTAAACAGTTTTACGACTAAACGGAAACCCAGGTTGAAAGAGTATTATCACCCAAAGAGGGCAAAGGTGACTTCCCTTTATATGTACATCCAGATAGGTTACCATAAGCAGGAAAATCATTTATCGTCCACATTAATAATGCCTTCAAATTGAACATTGTCTTGCTAAATGCATCATAAACCTCCACGCCGTTTTCCCATAACTTAATCAGATCATCAATCGGTGGTTGCAAGTATATATCGATGTCTCTGGGTTGTTTCTTTCTGGAATCATGAAGCTTAAAATAATATTGTCGCCTTGCATACACTGCTGAGGGGTAAGATTATATACCACAATCATCAGGCCAACAATCGTGGGTTGGGAAAGATCGCCAAACGGATTAAATCCATGGAACAAGCCCAAGACGCAAATTACGCGATTACTCAAGCAAACTCGGGAACTTTGTGTCTATGTGCTTCCAAGCCAAAGAATCCGTTGGATGACGCATCTTCCCATCTTTACTCTTATGAGTCGCGTGCCATATCAACTGCTGAGCTAGCTCTGCTGATTTATACATTCTCCTTAATCTCGGCACAATGGGGAAGTATCTAAGCACCTTCTTGGTATCTTCTTTTTGGGCTTGTCTACCATGTCAGCATCATCCATGTTAGATGTGTCTTCCTTCCACCTAGAATAGTGACATTTAGGACATTCATCCTCGTCTTTCAAATCATTTCTAAACAAACAACAATCATTCTGACATGCGTGTATTTTCTCATAAGTGAGTTGGAAAGCTTTCAGCAACTTCTTCACTTCATAAGTTGATTTAGGAAGACAATGACCTGGGGGCAACACAGAACCAATTATCTTGATAATATCATCAAAATCCCTTAGAGATAAACCATTTACTGTCTTGTGCCTATACAACTCAGTAGTCATGCTTAGATTTGTGTGTGTAGTACAACCAGGGTATAAAGGGAAGTCGGCCTCTTCAATCTCGTTTATCAGCAACTCTTCTTCGTGGTTTGGAAACCCTTCGTCCTGCCTAGGTTCACAAACCCCTTGCCTTGGTTCGACATCACCTTCAACATTAGCATCTGTCCACATCTGGTAGAAAGTACGTTGACGTGTTGCTCCCTCTTCATGAACATTATTAAAATTGCTAATCTTCTCCCCGTGAAGAACCCACTCGGTGTAAGTAGGATCCATACCCCGTTTTAGCAAGTGCATATGTATTGTACCAGGAGGAAGTGGCGCAGCAAGATTCTTACAATACACACAAGGACAACTAAACTTATAAGGATTTCCAAGTTTCTCATGAGCCAACTCTACGAACTTCTTTACTGCATCCTGGTATGGAACTTCCCCCCTACATTAAAACTCCAATGGTTAGACGTACTAAGATCGATTAATCTCATTATGAGACATATATACCCTGTAGAGACAGTTATGACTTGGCTTTACCTTGGCCAACGAACCCAATCCTTATTCATCATTTTACAAGTCAAGAGTCAGTCCTGGTTGCAGTTCAATATGAATCTTTATTTCCTTCCCACTGTCAATGAAAAACATTCTCATATTAAAACATATATAAACTTTTTCCTTTGTTATTTTCTTGCCAGGAAGGATTGAGCAATCTCGCAATTATTAGGCATCTGAATGACAACAAATGGACGCAAACGATGGTACAAACAATGACACAATTTTGCAGGATGCACTATCAAAAAGATAAGTCATAAAACCTATGCAGGCATCTCATTTTGGAGCCATCACCACCAATACCGAATAATTTTATCAAAGATTCAAAATGGGCACCAAGTTGACATTAGAAAACTATACCAAATTACACCAACAACTATGTAGATTCAAGGGCAGTCACAAAAATTATATGAGTCTGTTTTAGGATGGAAGAAAGCTAGAGCACATAGGATAAAAGAGCTATTATTCACAGCCTCGCAACTACGACAGACAAGCTTTATACACACATAAATATAATCCTGCATAGTTGAAGGGGTGGCATTTGGTCAGAACGGTACATATAATGGCAAACAAGACAAGATAATTCTGGTGTTGACCGCTACACTAGAAGTATGAAAGCAAGATAGGAGCATGTATATAGCAAGATTGTATACATTATGAGAACAATCTTGGATCAGACACAGACACATAGTAATGTTAGAACTTCAAAAGTGAATGACCAAAAAGCCAACTATCTTTTTACTTAGGAAATTTTACAGGCGAAAACTGGATAGAGAACACATTTGTCTTTCCAAAAAACAAGCCAACTAGTGCATACATACCATCGTTAGATAGACTTATTTTCAAAGAAAATTTGTACTTCACCTGCTCCCATATACGATTAGCTGAACCGCAAAAATCAAACAACCCCAAAAACTTAATTTCAACCATTTGCGAATTGAATGCATCTAAACATGAATTAAATTCGAACAACCCAAAAAAAATTAATGTAACGGTTTGAAATGATTAAAATTAAATGCAACCCTAAAAATTTGATCCGGGCCAATCATCAAAATTTAATGCTACCAAATCATCAAACAAATTAAATGCAATGATTGATTATTTTTTTTAAAACGAATTTAATGCAACCCAATCATGAAACCCTAAATTTAATGCAAATTAAGATGAAACTATTACAAAAAAAAATTTAAAGCAATCAGTTACAAACCCAATTACAAGATCGATCTGTTGATGGAGAAGCTCGATTTGTTGATGATGTTAACAGAGCTTAAGAAACTCGATCTGTTGATGGAGAAAAAAACGATATGTTGATGAAAAAAACTCCTTTTCATAGATCTGTTTGCTCGATTTGTTGATGATCTTGACTTGTAATGGTTTGATTGATGGTGTGGTTCAAGAAAGATAAAAGAAGAGACGAAAAAAAAAAAGTGGTGGAGGAAAGAAAAAGAAAAGGATAAAAAGGAAAAAAAATTAAAAACAATGGACGGTTAGAGATCGATGTAAGGTTGAAATAGACGGTTGGAGATTGAAATGGAAGTTGTGATGCAGAAAAAAAATTTCATGGCCCTTTCACAACTTTTAGAAATAGTCGTCATAGGGGTTTTTTCGTCTTTCGAAACTTTTTAACTTCTGCTAAATTTTTTTCACTTCTGCTAAGTTTTTTCACTTCTAAAAAGTTTTTTAACTTTTGCTAAATTTTTTAACTTCCGCTAAATTTTTTCACTTCTCGAAGTTTGCGAATTCGTGTGTGTTTAGGGGTTCATGAGAATATTCTCATGGAATCTTACGCGTAAACCGCTAAAGATCCATCGTTCATGCGAAGTTCTCGTCTCATATATAGTAGTCCACTCCTGGCCAGGTTTCGATCTCCTGACAAGTTCACTTCTCGAAGTTTGCGAATTCTTGTGTGTTTAGGGGTTCATGAGAATATTCTCATGGAATCTTACGCGTAAACTGCTAAAGATCCATCGTTCATGCGAAGTTCTCGTCTCATATATAGTAGTCCACTCCTGGCCAGGTTTCGATCTCCGGACAAGTTCACTTCTCGAAGTTTGCGAATTCTTGTGTGTTTAGGGGTTCATGAGACTATTCTCATGGAATCTTACGCGTAAACTGCTAAAGATCCATCGTTCATGCGAAGTTCTCGTCTCATTTATAGTAGTCCACTCGGCTGTGTTTCGATCTCCTGGACAAGTTCACTTCGAAGTTTGCGAATTCGTGTGTGTTTAGGGGTTCATGAGAATATTCTCATGGAATCTTACGCGTAAACTGCTAAAGATCCATCGTTCATGCGAAGTTATCGTCTCATATATAGTAGTCCACTCCTGGCCAGGTGTTTATGGGTAAAAATCGTTTCTGCTGATTTCGGTAAATTCGGTAGGTGAGTGAGAAACTGGTTCAAACCCTAAACAAATGTGCTGCACGTGGGCACTTTATAGATTCGAGAGATCAATCTGTACAAGTCCGGCCTAAACCAAGAAATGGCCGTTCCAGACTTGCTTCGGTCACAAAGTGGAAGAGAAGGGTTGATTTGGGGAGGGAAGCAAAGAAAGGTGTTGAGACTAGAATAATTCTGGGAGAGTAGTGTCTCGACTTGTATCAGAAAGTGGAAGCTTCGGAAGCTTGCAAGGGATGAAAGCTTTTTGGAGAGCTTGTAAAGTTGCCTTTTCTTAGAGTGTAGTATTTTTCTCCTGACCGAGACTTGTTGTCTGGTGGAAATAAGTAAGACCTATTTATACAAGTCGAGATTGAAACGTACCCTGGTCTCATGAAGGAAGAGAGTAAAGGGTGAACTAATGAGAGGAGGTAGTAACCGCATGGTGTTAATGGGTGAAAACGTTTTCACCATTATTTCCTCATTTATTTGACCGCTTTATTCCTTTTCACGCTTTCTTAATGTGAGCGTAGTGTATCTTTCCGTGACCGCCAAACCAAAACCCCGGAAAGCATCCCCAGTTTGTGTTGATGTCTCGAGTGTTGGTTGCATCTTGAGTGCAAGTGGTGCTGCTAGGGCGCATGTGGCATGTGCCAATGACGTGTGTGGAATGCCTTGGTGGTAGGTTGCACGGTTTGCAAGTTAGGCTACCCGTGTGTGTTTGGCATGTGCCAATGGCATCTGGGAATGCCTTGGTGGTAGGTTGCACGGTTTGCAAGTTAGGCTACCAGCGTGTGTGTTTGGCATGTGCCAATGGCATGTGCGGAATGCCTTGGTGGTAGGTTGCACGGTTTGCAAGTTAGGCTACCAGCGTGTGTGTTTGGCATGTGCCAATGGCATGTGCGGAATGCCTTGGTGGTAGGTTGCACGGTTTGCAAGTTAGGCTACCAGCGTGTGTGTTTGGCATGTGCCAATGGCATGTGCGGAATGCCTTGGTGGTAGGTTGCACGGTTTGCAAGTTAGGCTACCAGCGTGTGTGTTTGGCATGTGCCAATGGCATGTGCGGAATGCCTTGGTGGTAGGTTACACGGTTTGCAAGTTAGGCTACCAGCGTGTGTGTTTGGCATGTGCCAATGACATGCGTGGCCGTTAGGGCCGTGGCCTTGGTAGGAAAAGCTACCAGCGAGCATGTTGGCATGTGCCAATGGCGTGCGTGGCCTTGGTAGAAAAAAGCTACCAGCGAGCATGTTGGCATGTGCCAATGGCATGCGTGGTCGTTAGGGCCGTGGCCTTGGTAAGAAAAGCTACTGGCGAGCATGTTGGCATGTGCCAATGGCATGCATGGCCGTTAGGGCCGTGGCCTTGGTAGGAGAAGCTACCGGCGAGCATGTTGGCATGTGCCAATGGCATGCGTGGTCAAGTTAGGGCCGTGGCCTTGGTAGGAAAATCTACCGCGAGCATGTTGGCATGTGCCAATGGCATGCGTGGCCGTTAGGGCCATGGCCTTGGTAGGAGAAGCTACCAGCGAGCATGTTGGCATGTGCCAATGGCATGCGTGGCCGTTAGGGCCGTGGCCTTGGTAGGAAAAGCTACCAGCGAGCATGTTGGCATGTGCCA
The DNA here is from genome assembly GCA_023531295.1 of Papaver armeniacum. NCBI lineage: Eukaryota > Viridiplantae > Streptophyta > Magnoliopsida > Ranunculales > Papaveraceae > Papaver > Papaver armeniacum. The sequence continues at coordinate 20,517 of JAJJWW010015221.1, forward strand.
ATGGCATGCGTGGCCGACTTGGCCTAGGTTGCATGGTTTGTAAGCCTAGGGCGCTATATTTGGCATGCGCCAATGGCATAGCTGCTTGGAAATATGGCTTGTGGTACGTGTTGGCATGTGCCAATGGCACGTACGGCCATGTTGACCTAGTTGCAAGTTTTGCAAGCCTAGGACGCTATATTTGGCATGTGCCAATGGCATAGTGGCTTAGTTTGGCATGGTTGCCAATGAGTGCGATAGGTAGTTTGGTTTTGGCGTCGCTGCCATGGTGCGCAGTGTGCGGCTTGGTTTTGGCGTTGTTGCAGTGTGCGGCTTGGTTTGGTATTGTTGCCATGGTGCGCAGTGTGCGGCTTGGTTTGGCATTGTTGCCATGGTGCGCAGTGTGCGGCTTGGTTTGGCATTGTTGCCATGGCGCGTAGTGTGCGGTTTGGTTTGGCATTGTTGCCATGGTGCGTAGTGTGCGGCTTGGTTTGGCATTGTTGCCATGGTGCGCAGTGTGCTGCTTGGTTTGGCATTGTTGCCATGGTGCGCAGTGTGCGGCTTGGTTTGGCATTGTTGCCATGGTGCGCAGTGTGCGGCTTGGTTTGGCATTGTTGCCATGGTGCGCAGAGTGCGGCTTGGTTTTGGAATTAGGGTTCTGTGTCGAAAACCCTAATCGGGTATTTTGAAAAAATACCCCTATTAATTATTTACACCTGAGTTAAATGCTCTTAGTTAATGTGTTGCGGGTAACACTAGGTCATGGGGTTTTACGATTTTACCCCTTGTTTAAAAACCACCATCAACATTAAGTCCCCTGCTTAGATCGGAACAGGGGCTTTGTTGCGAGGTAAGCATAAGATGGTGACAAACTCTCAACAACAAACCGTGAAGAGAATTGAAAGGGCTTGTCTGACCTTTTATAAATAGGATTTGGAATCCTTGCCTCTGGTAGTTTTGCACAAATTGGGAGGCTGGCACAATTGGTGGGGCCGGTGCAGCTTGGGCGACGTTGGGAAGTTGGCGTGAGTTGGGAACCGAGTGAGCTAGCTGGTGGGACCGGCGCACTGTGGAAGCTGTGCGTGCTTGCAGGCGTGACTTGGGAAACAGCGTGTGCTAGCTGGTGGGGCCGGCGCAATGTGGAAGCTGTGCGTGCTTGATGGCGTGACTTGGGCGGCCATTGGGAAGTCGGCGCAATTGGTGGGGCCGGTGCAACTTGGGCGACGTTGGGAAGTTGGCGTGAGTTGGGAAACTGAGTGTGCTAGTGGGTGGGACCGGCGCAAGGTGTGGAAGCACAGCGTGCTTCTTTGGCGTGACCGATGTAAACAAGGAGGGAGTTTCTTCAGATAGCAAAGTTTCCTTATCTTGCTTTCCTTCACGTGCGGCTTCAATTAGGGCATTATTCATGCTAAAACTCAGCGTTATGTCCCTCATTGCTTCCTTTCCTTTTTAAGATTCCGTATTCATACCCAAAAATAATTGCATCGTCTCCTCGTTTGAGAAAAGGGTTCTTCTTGTTGGATTTTCTCTTTGTCATGTCACGCAGATTCGAATCATCTTCTAACTTGATCGGAGTTCTCCGGATGAAGGCGCGAGGTCCGACTCTTGCATGAGCATCCCAACAAAGGTTATTCGGGTTAAGAAAATCATACCAGGGTATGTTTTCTTCTTCTTTGGCGGACTGACGTACACTTTAACGCTTGTTGTATAAATGGAGAATTTCCCTTTTGTGCAGAGATATCCCGTTAGAGCATGCGTTACTGTTATTGACGAGGATGACCTAGTTGTTCCCCTTCCTTCAAGCCCGACCTTGTTGACTGCTGCAGACTTGGAGGACGCTGATTTAGGGCTCTCTTGTCATGAATACCCTTCCGCAGGTTTGTCGTTTGGGACTCGTATGAGGTGTCTCTCCTCCAATTATCGGAATGTTGGTGGTTTCCTGGTGCGGAAAGAATTCGTGGCCCTTTATACGAGGATATGGAAGACATACGGCCATATTGCTACCAGGAGCGTGGTGAAGTGTTGTTCGTCCGCTTTGGTTTCCTATAGTGAACCTGTCTTTTCCAATGATTGCTTGAGATGGAGAATGTGTCCATTCATCGCCGCTGGGAGTCAGCCATTCAAAAGTGGGAGAATATGGTGTCCACCGCGAATCCTTAGAGTTTAACGTTAGCTGGTTGCGGCATCGCCTCAATATTGTGAAGGTCGACAGGGCTGGTATTCTTGCTGGTGTGATTCCTGCCACAAAAGCCATGCTGAAAGAGGAGGAAGTTTTGGCCCTGGAGTCTCGGAGGATTGAAGAGTTAACTCGAGATTTGAAGAGTAGGACTGAAAGATATCATGGTCGATTGAAGATGATATTTTGTAGGGATTATAATTTACTAGATGGGCTTTTCTGATTTGCATTATGAGATTTTAAAGGCTCCTCTTTCTTTTTCTTTTTTTTTTTTTTTTTTGAAGAAATAAAGAGATTCTGTTAATCTGTTGGATTGTATTGAAATTCAATAACTGGTAAGAAAGAAAGTAAAAGCATAGAGAGTGCCTGGACGTTCACAATTTTGATGTAGCATGTTGCAGGGAAATGATTAGGCGTAGTACGCCTTAAGCCACTTTCCGTTGATGACCGCCTCTAGCTTTCCCCCCATCTTCTTTGATAATCTTGTAGTAACCACTGTTATATGCTTTAGTGATTATGTACGGCCCTTCCCATTTGGGAGAAAACTTCGGTGCCGATGCATCTTGCTGGATGTGTTTGGCGGTTTTTAGCACCAGATCTCCTTCCTTGAAAACCCTTGGTTTTACATGTCTGTTGTACGCCCTGGAAATCCTGTTTCTGTATGCTTGTGCATGTTCCTCTGCCCGGGATCTTCTGGAGTCCAGAGTGTCTAGTTCCTCAATTCTGGCATTGAGTGATTCGGCTTCATTCCACTGGGGTCTGCTTGCTGCGGCAATTCTGGCTGACGGGATCTTGATTTCTGCGGGGAGGATCGCGTCTGTACCATAGACGAGGGAGTAAGGAGACATGCGGTGTGGAGCTTCTAGGAGATGTTCTATACGCCCAGAGTGCCATTGGAAATTGCTCGTGCCAGATTTTGGGATTGTCGTGTATTGTCCGGCTGAGGATTCGGATCAGAGTCTTGTTGGTACTTTCGGCTTGCCCATTTCCCTTGGGATAATAGACGGTAGAAAAGACTTGTTTGATTCCGTAACTCTCAAGCAGTTCCTGTACTTGCTTGTTAGAAAAAGGCGTGCCGTTGTCAGTGATGATGTGTTTAGGTACGCCAAAACGGCAGATGATGTGTTCCTTGATAAATGCCGCGATTGTGGCTCCAGTGGTTCCTTTAATGGGACTGACTTCAACCCACTTGGTAAAGTACTCGGTCACCCGGTTATTATGTACTCATCTTTGTTTTGAGGACGTGGGTTGATCTTCCCAATGATGTCGAGTCCCCACTATAAAAGGGCCACGGGCTACTTATCGCGTGCAAGGGTGTTGGAGGCACGTGGATGAGGTTTCCGTGAATCGGCATTCTCGGCATTTCGAACGAAAGTATGCGCGTCGTCTTCCATGGTCGGCCAGTAGTACCTCTCGTGTATCTGCAGGAATAGTTTCTGTTTCCCTTGGTGTTTGCCTTCGTGCATTTCTCTTAACATAACTGGGATTCTGTACCGCTCAAACACCTTAGTAGACTTCCCCCGAAACTCTTGCGATATAAAACCCCATCATGGAACACGAATCTTTTGACTTCTTCCTTAGCTTGACGCATCCTCTTTGTTAGTAGGAAGAATGCCATCGCGAAGGAAAACGATGTACTGGCTCCCGCGATCCCCGGTGTGATTGATGTTGAGGACTTCTGTCGACATGGGGGCGCTGGCAATTTGGACACGCTTTTCGGAGTAATCGTGATTGGGTTTCCATCTCCGGCCAATAGTATCTAAGTCGTTGTAAACGACGGTAGAGGGTTACTACCGATGTTATTCCACGGACTTCGGTATGAACATGTTCAAGTCGTTGTTGTGCTTCCTCTTTCCCGAGACACCTTGACAGAGGGCTGTTCGGATTTCGATGATACGTAACACCTTGAAGCATAAAGAAATTCCGCAAAGTCTTGAGGTCGACCTTCCCTTGGAAAAGTGAGTTGTTGAGTTCTTGAATGATAGGAGTTCTCCAGTCATCGTCTTGGCTTTCTCGGGTTGTGAAAGCCACGTTGAAGCTATGGTTCGCCGTTTCTTGTCGGGGTTTCTCGGCTCCTTCCCGAACTGTAGCTTTGAGGCTAGTGTAGCTAACCAGTCAGCATGCTTGTTGCTGCTACGGCCGACATGTGTGATGGTTGCTTATGCGAAATAATTTAGTAGTTTTTGTGCTTCGTACGCCTGTATGGTGCAGCGTTAGTTCTTTCAATGCATAGATCCCGTTTACCTGGTTGATGAGTAATTTGGAATCTCCTCTTATCTCCAAACGTGTGGCCCCGGCTTGTTTAGCTAGTGATAGTCCAATGAGGAAGGCTTCGTATTCAGCTGAGTTATTGGTGCATGGAAAGTCTAGCTTGAAAGAGTGCGAGAAGACTTCTCCAGCAGGAGATACTAGTACAACACCCGCTCCTCCGGTATTAGTGCTGGGGGTGGAAGAGCCGTCGAAGAACAGCAGCCATGTTTCTTCTTTGACTAAAAAGATATCTGGAAGGTCTCCCGGGAGATCTTCTCGTAACTCTGCGGTGTTTTCTCCTGGGAATGCTGCTAACAGGTCTGCAACAGCCTGTCCTTTTATGGCCCTTGGGGAAACGCACGTTATGTCGAACTCTGACAGCTGCAGGAGCCACTTAGCCGGCCTCCTATCAGGGCAGGTTTCGAGAGGAGAAACTTTACAAGGTCTGATTTGGACACTAGCACCACCTTATTGGAAAGGAGGTAGTGCCTGAACTTCTGGATGGAATGAATCAGTGCTAAACACGCCTTTTCCACCTTGGGGTATTTGAGAGTTCAGCGTCTCTCAACGTTCGACTGAAATAGTATATAGGGTATTCCATTCCTTTGTCGTCCTCTTGCGCGAGGAGAGCTCCTAAGGGCGTGATCGCTAAAGGCTGTGTAGAGACATAGTGGTTTCCCGCATAGGGGAGGCTTCATGACGGTTGGGGAGGACAGATTTGCTGGATCTTCTCGGTATGCTTTTTGGCCGAGACGTAGTCCATGTGAAATTCGCTCCTTTTTTAGCAGAGGAGTAAACGTAGTGGTGAGTCGTGCCAGCCCCAGTATGAAGCGACGAATGTAGTTTACCTTGCCCATGAAACTCGGAGCTCCCTTACAGTTCGTGGTGGCGGCATCGTGAGGATAGCTTGCGTTTTGACCGGATCAACTTTTATTCCTGCGACCGTTACTTGGAATCCCAATAATTTCCCCAAGAGACACCAAAGGCGCATTTCAAAGGATTCATCTTCAACTTGTATTCGCGGCATCTTTCGAACACTTGTCGCAGCCGTTTCCGGATGATCCGCTCGATTCTTCGATTTAACCACCACATCATCTACGTAATATTCGACTTGCTTGTGCATCATATCGTGGAAGATGGTAGTCATGGCGCGTTGGGTAGCGCCGGCTGCTCTTTCAGACCGAAAGGCATTACGGTGTAATAGAAGTTTCCGAGAGGGGTTCTGAAAGGTCTTACTCGCGTCGTGCTCATACATCTTTATCCGGTTGTAGCCTCTATATCCATCCATGAAAGAGAACATACCATATCCACCGATAGCGTCTACCAAAGATGTCGATGTTAGGTAGCGGAAATCGTCTTTAGGGCAAAGACTTGTTCGAGATCTCTCGAAATCGACACAAAGATTCGATCTCGACCATTCTTCTTTTTAACGGGAACGATATTGGCCAACCAAGTAGGATGGTGAATAGGTTTGACAAAACCAGCGGCTAGTAATTTACGGACCTCCGCCTTGATTTGTTCTTCTACGTCGTGTCTCGAATTGTCTTGGAGGTCGCTTGACGGGGTTTGGATCCGGGTATCACATGCAGATGGTGGGTGACCAAGTTTTCCATCCAAGCCTGCATTTGTTCGTAAGTCCATGCGAAGACGTCCCGGGTATTCTTTGAGTAGTCGACTAGCTTTGAGCGCCGCGGATGTAGAGTCGAACCGATCGTAATGGGTCGCGGGAAATTCCTCATTCCCTATATTGACAGTTTCGAAGTTCGAAGGGTGGTTAAGTCGGTCCCATCTTGTAGCTTCGAGGGGCGTCCGGAACTTCCTCCCGGTTATTTTGAAGACATTCTTAGGCGAAGAGACTGGGGTCATGGTCTCCCCGCTAATTGCTAACAATGGTGATAATGTGTGAGCTTTCCCTTTTGCTTCGTCTTGCGGTAAGGGTGCACTCTCGCTAGTGCGGGCACGGGTTACGCCCGGTGGCGAGAGACGGCGGGTCTTCCTTCCGAGGAGATGGTGGAAGGACGGTCTCCTCTCATGTGGGTATCTCCGCTTGTCGCTATCTCTCGAGCGATGTCCATTTTGGTAGCAGAAACCGTGAATCTTGGTCGCCACGCCTTTTGAACCCTCCTTCGCCCATTTGCTTCTACGCAGATCAGATCGGGTGCATAGGGGGACAAAGTGACGCTGGAATGCGAACAACTTCTCCGTTCAATACTGTTTTTGTGCATTGGTGGTGGTATGTTGAAGGGACGATTTTGAGATTGTGCAGCCACGGCCTTCCCAGTATCATGTGGTAATCTGGTTCTTTTTCAATTACTTCAAACTTCACGCTTGATTGGATTGGCCCTACCGCCAGCTCCAAGTTGATGTAGCCGTATGTGCTAGTTTGGTTGCCTTCGAAATCTGTCATCGTAGTGGGTTGTCGTACGATCTCGTTAGGTTGCACCCTGGAAGCTTTGAGTGTCTTGAAAGTGATGACATTGGAAGATGCACTCGTGTCAATGAGCGCTCTTTGAAACTCTATGTTCTTGACGAGAGCCGTAACATGCAAGGCCCGGTTGTGACCGTCTTCTACTATCATGTCGTCATCGGTGAAAACAATATTGTTGGCGGATCTTCCGGGGATCCTTGGAGTCCCCGTGGGTGCAGGAACTAGTGATGCGTTTAGTGCTATTCGGTTGATAGCGAGAGAATGTTTTTATCCATTTGGTCCTTGGAGAGGTGCAAAGAATTCACATAAGTTTTCTACCAACATGGTCGCCTCCGGTCCGCTGGCTTCCGGGTCGTTGACGAAACCGTTGATTTGAGAATGTTCATTCGGGATGTTAGTCCCCTGCTCTTGATCTCCTGGGGAACATGAATCACTTAGCCCCGATGTTAGATTGATGAGGAAGTCGAGTATGCTGTTAATCGCATCCTTCATTAGGTCCATGATGCGTGTCGTAGGTGCAATCAAATTAATCAATGTTTCCACTCAATTAAAAATAATATAATGGAAGTCAAGTTCGTTCCCACGAGGAGCAAGAGATCTTAGTTGTAAAAGTTGTCACGAAAGGGGGGTGTAAAAAGCAAAGAAAATAAACAAAGCAATTAAAATCGAAAGTTGAAAACAATAAGAGAGACAAGACCAAGGAATCCTTCTTCGTTACGAAACAATGAATCAAGTTATGTTCTATTCTACTTGTTATTAGTCACAAATTATCACCAACCGTAGGTAAAGCAGCTAGCCAGTGCTAAACCCTAAATCCCTTGTATCACCGGACACGGAAGTTCTCGACTACCGGATTCTATTTACCAAACCACCTAGTAGTAGCTCTCTCTAGATGTAATTTAAATAAACGCATTAAGATTTATGAACTTATTAGGTTAATATTAGTAGTTAGACTCTTAGATCAAGGTCTACTTGCTAACGTTGTTTCTACACACAATTGCTCCACGGAATCCCTCCGCAAGGTCTCGTGTTTGCTACTTATGTAAAGAGTCAAGAAACGATTACTTATCTCCTAACTTTCACTAGCTTTAGATCAAATTAACAAATCAATTTAGCGTGCACTCCAAACAATCTATCAATCAATCATGAATGTCTTTAAGATCATTCCTATTAGTAAAAACAAACGATAATTATGTGAAAAACTTCAAGATAGAATTTGAAAACAAAACTTAAATCATATGTTAAGAACTAGGAATTCATCCTCAATCAATAAGAAAATTAGCTACTCATGCTTTTGAAATTCACACCAATAATAATAATTAAAAGAAGAATTTTCAAATTCACACAAGTAGTTAAGAAGAAAAATCTTAGAAAAGCAAGCAAAAACACAAGTGATGTGTGTGTAGAGAGGTGTGTGTAGAGAGGTGTCTAGAAGTTGTAGAAAACTTCTCTATTTATAGGCTTCAATATTCTCCAATTCTTCCAAGGAATAGAATCCTTTTTCTTTTGCAATTCAATTTCCAAATCCAAGCTTTTCTCAACTCTTCCACCTTCTCTTTCCAAATTTGAGTCCAATTCTCCATCCAATTCCTAGCCCAAGTCTTCACACCCATGAGAGAAGTCCATAGAAAATTCTGGAATTTTTTTAGCTCGCCGGAAAACTGGGATTGTGGCCGGAATCCGGCCGGAATAGTCGCCGGAAAGTCTCTCAGGTGACTGGCAAAGTCGCCCGGTCGCCGGTCAACGGGTCTGGACGGCCAGGTCAATGCCGAGTCTGGATCGGTCAAACCGGGTCGGGGTGAACTACCGAGCCAAGGTGTTAAACCGAGTCGTTGCTCAATCGTGGAGTCGACCAGTAAGCTCCGAGTTGGGGCTAACTCGGGCTCGACTAGGCTTGGCAAGAGCCATTGCAAGCCTAAACTCAAACCCCGACCATGATGGCCCCGCCAGAACTCTCCATATCTCCACCGTAACACTTCAAACCCGCACACCATCTCCTTTCGATTCCATTTTTCTTTCATCATCTCCCCGCTCGTTCCCGCAATTCCTTCATTCGCACTCGCTGGATCGAACATAGTTCCCTTCAACTCATGGATTCAATTTCTAGCCAACAAGATATAGCTTTCCTTGTTCTATCTCCAAACACAGCTCACAACAAGCACTGAAAGCAGAAAGATCACCAATCGCCACAAGAATAACGGCGTTGCCATTGCAAAGAACATCGCCTAGAAGCAAAGAACACAACTCCCTGTTCCAGCCACTAGCCCAGCATACTGCACCATCAGTGTACAGCTCCAACCATTCCAATTCTTCACTCCATCTGCCAGCTCTGCCAGTGCAAGTCATCTCAGGCAACCTCAATCCCTGGTCATCAACTCAGCTGCATCATTTAACACCAATTGCATAACAGCTTCATCTCCAACTGCAGCTTCCATCCAGCGCAATCAGCTCCAAACCAAAAGCCAAACAGTTCCTTCACCAGTGCCTTTAACACCTGCAATTCTTCACACCATCCATCTGCCTGCTTTAACATCAGTAAGCACACACAATTCCTGCAACACATAGCTTCCTAGGCCTCCAGTCTGCCAGACTCAGCTTAGCACAATCATCAACCACAGTTCAACACAGCATTGCACTTCTCATCAGATATAGCTATTGCCACTACCCTCAAAACACAGCTCTGCTTGCACTTGCACCAGAACAGACTCTCTCACACTGCAACCCCTCAACATTGTCTCAGATCCAACCTGCAGCCATTGCCATCACCTGGAATTACACCATTGAGTTCAAAGTCACCTAGTTTGAGCTTCATACCACCTGAACTTCTAATTCTTCTTTATCAACAACCAACAGCTCTTCAAATCCACCACCAGAGCCTTTTCTGATTTCTTGCACTTCAATCCTGGTTCCCATTGGCTACAATTCTACCACCAAATCCATCTTATCCACTGAGTTCGACGACAACAACTCCATATCCAATCAGCTCATTGCAACAACAAAGAACCCATCAGATCACCCCATACTTGGTTCAATTTATCTTCTCTTGCATATCAATCTCTATATCTTGCTCGAATCAACAGAGGCAAACCCATTTAATTTCTCGCTCAATTTGACTCAACAAGATCGCGTCATCCCCTTCATTATTCTTTTAATTTACTCACTCTTCTTCTCGTTTCACAAATATCGAATCGATTGCAACCCGCCTCGACCTCATACCCATCTAAGCTTTCTCATCGTCTCTTCCCAGATCGAACCCCATCTCTTAAATTATCCTCTCGATCGATCTACAGCAGCTTCAGAAACCCTTTAGCTATAAGCCCATCTTTGATTCATCCTCTCTGTTCACTCTGTTCTCGATTTCTTCTCAATTTCTTGACAAATTAACAGCAGCCATGGCTGCTTCTCTCTCGGCTTCAGGTGAATGAATGATTGAGAGATGGTTCTCTCGATTTCAGGTTTAGGTTTTAATTACACGGATCCGGGTCGGGTTTGGATCCTGGATATAAGCCATGGATAGGACCGACCCAATTGGATGCTACCCAAAGATGACCATCCTCTCGGATAAGGGCTACCCAAAGTGTTAATAACACCCACTTGTTGAGTGATAAGGGGTACCCTGAATGAGAGCCCCTTAACCACTAATGGGCTCTCCGGATAGTGTTCGCCCGTAAAATGACCTTTTTGCCCTTTTGACTTAAA
>JAJJWW010015222.1:0-53103 GCA_023531295.1 Papaver armeniacum
AACATAGCGCCCTTGGTTTGCAAGACTTGCAACCAGGTCAACATGGCCACACGTACCATTGGCACATGCCAACACGTCGCAAGCCATATTTCCCAAGCCGCTATGCCTTGGGCCCACGCCAAACATAGCGCCCTAGGTTTGCAAGACTTGCAACTAGGTCAACATGGCCGCACGCGCCATTGGCACATGCCAACACGTGCCGCAAGCCATATTTCCAAGCCGCTATGCCTTTGGCGCACGCCAAACATAGCGCCCTAGGTTTGCAAGGCTTGCAACTAGGTCAACATGGCTGCACGCGCCATTGGCACATGCCAAACACACACTAGTAGCCTAACTACGAACCGTGCAACCTACCACCAAGGCATTCCGACATGCCATTGGCACATGCCAAACACACACGCTGGTAGCCTACCTTGCGAACCGTGCAACCTACCACCAAGGCATTCCGCACATGCCAAACACACACGCTGGTAGACTAACTTGCGAACCGTGCAACCTACCACCAAGGCATTCCGCACATGCCATTGGCACATGCCTAACACACACGCTGGTAACCTAACTTGCAAACCGTGCAACCTACCACCAAGGCATTCCGCACATGCCATTGGCACATGCCACACGCGCCACTAGCGGGCGCCACTTGCACTCAAGATGCAACCAACACTCGAGACATCTACACAAACTAGGGATGCTTCTTTAGGGTTTTGGTTTGGCGGTCACAGCATGCAGCGTACACTACGCTCACATTAAGAAAGCGTGAAAAGGAATAAAGCTGTAACACCCCGTGTTTTTAGCATGGCGCATGCTAAAAGATGCGCCATTTGCTTGTGATGAAGCTTCATCCATAGCTTCCGCAGCGTGAAAAAGGTGGATTGGGTTAAGGCCAATACCGCGCCAAAAATATTATGTTTGGAATTTGGCCAAGGGCCAATATTGCATCATCATGATGCATTAGGCCAGTTGGGTAGGTGGCCTTGAGCTTACAAGCGTAATCATTGCGCATTATGAGAGTTATTGGCCAACAACCAATATCGCACAATCATTGTGCATCGAGACTGCAGAGAGGTGGTCGAGAGAATGTGCATAATCATTATGCGATAGGCCAAAAGAATATCGCATAATCATTGTCGCTGACGAGGACGAGCAGTGGTGCACAATCATTGTGCCAACAGAAGACGAAACTCCGCAATCATTCACGGTCATTCGTAAATTCATGGCAACGGCCATGAATAGTGAAGCATGTCAATATGCTCCCCTTTTCATACTTGTAGAAATTCCATTAAGACATATATAGGGAGGGGTAGTTGGTTGAAGGTGCATATGCGGACTATGTACCAAGTAAGCTTCATAACTTAGTAGGAAGAGCATAATGATGCCTAAGGCTCATTTATAGTTGCGTAGCCTTTCGAAGAGGGTATTTGATGCGTTGGCATCACTATGCCTGGCATGGACCCGATGATGCATAATCATTATGCATCTTGGCGGAATGGCCTATATGAACCAAGGCCATTCGTTTTTGCTAGGCCACACCTTGCAAACGATTTGGTTTAAGTTTCGTGCCTTCGCGGATGAACTACTTGTCCGTGCTTGATCCCTTTAGAGTAGGGAAGGGTACGAGGCAGCCGCAATGAGTTGCAAAGATTTAGGTCCAAAGACTCTGTCGCTCATATCATCTAATTCGGAGATGATTGCGACATCAGCGCCCTCGTATCATCTAAGCTCGGTGGATCGACGCAAGAGATGATTGTGGCCATACTCGATGAGGCTAGTTGCATTCCATTCCTTGGATGCTCGTACTTCCTATCAAGGCGTTCGACATAGGCTAAAAATCCGAGTGTCGTAATTTAGCTCAAGAGGAGTCCATTTTGATGGGGAAACGGCCCAAAGATCAAGACATGTTGACCACATGGTAACCAGAGTTTAGCCAAATTCCATCGTTTAGAGCCTCAAAAGGCCGTTTTTTGCCGTATTAAGCAAGTCTTTGCTTTCTTAATAAACCCTTTTCTTTGAACAAGGGTAAGTTGGAACGGTGTGGAAGCTAAGTTAGCCGCATCGTGCTCCACGAGCATGCTTGCAAGGGCGAATGAACGTGCATTTGCCTAGATTTAAAGGCCCGGATCGTAGCTTCATCATGGCGCACCGGGGGAGTTACGGCCTGTGGGGCAACGCGCCAAAGGCGTAATTTTCCGGTCCGTCACAAAAGCGGTCAAATATAATGGTGAAAAACGTTTTCACCCATTAAAACAATGCGGTTACCACCTCCTCCCATTATTTCACCCTTTACTCTCTTTCTTCATGAGGCCAGGGTACGTTTCAATCTCGACTTGTATAAATAGGTCTTACCTATTTCCACCAGACAATAAGTCTCGGTCAGGAGAAATACACTACACTTACACTCTAAAGGCAACTTTGCAAGCTCTCCCAAAAGCTTCTATCTCTTGCAAGCTTCCTAAGCTTTCACTTTCTGATACAAGTCGAGATACTACTCTCCTCAACACCTTTCTTTGCTTCCCTCCCCAAATCAACCCTTCTCCTCCACTTTGTGACCGAAGCAAGTCTGGAACGGCCATTTCTTAGTTTAGGCCGGACTTGTACAGATCGATCTCTCGAATCTACAAAGTGCTCACGTGCAGCACATTTGTTTAGGGTTTGAATCAATTTCTCACTCACCCACCGAAATTACCGAAATCAGCAGAAACGATTTTCACCCATAAACACTTAGCCTCCTTATCACGTGCTTTCATTCGTTTGTCCCATTCTACATTTTCTTATCTCATTTGCCAACCCAGATTTTTCCCTCATTTAAATGGTATGTCAATACACTCATTTTCTTGTAGTGTCGGCCACAAATGCAACGCAGTACGGAGGAATCATCTAACCAGCATGAATGCTTGAGCAGAGATAGTCAATGACCTGCAAAGATGAGGTAACAAGAAAATCAAAGCCATCTATTTTAACGTCAAGAGTTTAATATCAGCCTCACACTAAAGTATAAAAACTTTGGACTTCAAACTAGGACATATTCTGTGGTAAATGCATTCCTAGGCCGCATATTCCTGCTAAACAAATCAAATCCAACACCACCAAGCAAAAAGTAAAATTAGGAAAAGATATATAAATCATGTCTAATACTTCTTTTTTAGTTTATGTTAAAGGAACATATATCTGCCAAAACTATTACCCCATCCAGGGGAGTGGTGTACTTACATGGAGTACCTGTAATAAGTATGTAATTTTGTTTATCAGTTGAATATTTAAGTGAAGGTAGAAGTAAAATTTTCATATTTTTGTCTCACTAGTACAAATCTTCACATTGGCCACACTTAATCACCGTGTCCATAGACCTTCGGCCATGGATTTTTTTCACTCCGAAAATGTGGCATCAAAGTGCCGTAGTGACAAATGAGTACCTTTATGGCTACATAAACTTTGAGTGACTATTACATATGACTTACCATGGCCGTACCTCTAGAACCGTGTCTATATGGTACTTGTTTTATTTGTCGTAGTTAAACATATTCGCTATCACCATGGCCATAAGATCCTTCTCGACACACAACTTGATTTGAATGTGGCTAGAATTTACCTTAAGGCCACATAAATTTTGCTTTAACCATGGTCTTCGTTATCAATTAGACACACAAAATTTGTTTCACAGTGGCCAATTCATGACTTATAATCACGTTAAACTTGTAGCACCCTGGCGATGAACATTCTAAAAACACACCCCTTTTTCAACGTGACTATTGCATGCCTTACGGATACGCAAAGTCAGTAAAACCATGACAATAAATTCCTTATGGACACACAATAAGCTTTCAACGTGGATAATGTGTACCCTATGGCCACGTGAATTCATTTCAACGGTGGCAGAGTACTGTGGCCAATCGACAACTTTTAGTTACTGATATTATATAGTACTGTCATGGCCTAAACCTCGAAATTATGCAGCGGATATATGAATTGAAGGAACAGCTATATCGATCCCCAAAAAAGAAATGTACAATTATAACAACGAAAACAAAAAGAGAAAATTTAACATCAAACCATTTTATTTGTTTATTTTTAATAACAGAGGGTAGTAAATTAAGCTAAGAGGTGGTTACATCACTGGGACACTAACCACATTCGCCATTAACAAAAGAAAAATGCCACAAGTAACAAGTTGGATCATTCATCCAGGACCAGGGCCTTGGCATAAAATATGACCAGTTTCGGCAAATACATAGACCATAAAGTTACACGACCTGATTACAAACCTATAATCATAGAAATGATCCACTACTTATAGAAGTGGTAGTCGACTTAGCACTACACTAAAAACCATTGATCATCGAAGTACACTCGGATTCTCCTGCTCTCAAACTCACATTGCAAGAATAAATTTTAGCTTCATCATGTACGTTGTGCTTGGAATTGTTTTGGCCCTCAGAAATACCCTGCATTATCAAGAAGAAATTCCAGTAGTAAGATTTTAAATCTATATAAGAAAATCAAATAAATGAGGCGAACATCACGATATAACACATTAGAAATATAACATGTGAAATTAGAACACTGCAAGAAGATGAATGAGACTAAACTAAGAAAATAGATTTATCATGAGTGGTATCCTGGAGAGCAGAATTGTGAGCGCATACAAGCCACCACAACGACAAGTCGGTAGTAATCTGTCAAAGTGAGGTATTCAGCAATTAAAATATCTTGAATCAGCAAATATAGCTACTTGGATATATTCAATACTGTAGATAAAAAGACAGGGAACACAATTCAAAGTTAATTATATTCATGTATTTGTGTTATTGATGGATCTCCGTACTTCTATTCAAACCACTAACTGGAGACAAATCAAGCCAAATTGCAAGCATGTTGTGATACCAGTGAAGCCCGACAACAATGTAGCATAAGATTAAGGACAAATAAAATCTTACCCTGGAGGTTTGACTCAATTTTGAACTGCCAAAACCTCAAAAGACGACAACGAGTTTAAAAACCAGAATTCATTGGTTTGAGCAACATCCCTTTTGAACAATTGATCGTAATGATCTTCCTATCCACATGGATTATTGGAGATACCCTTTAATCCGGTTCAGGAGTAATTTTATCACAATCAATTGATCCTTCCAATACTTCTCTCCATCCTTTAACACCAAAAAAACCCAAATCAGCAAAACAAAATTTTAACTAGGGATCACAAAAAAAAATGGGGATTTAGGAAATACTAACCGTATTTCAACAGAAACCGGATGAAAAAAATGACTTCATGAAGGAACGATAGGAACCCATTTAGAATATGGAGGTTAGGGTTTAATCTCTTCTTCTTCTTTAGTTGATGAAGCTTCAAACAATCTTATAAATCTACACAGAGAAAACAATAACAACATGTTAATCTATTGAGAACTGTAGGGAATGTGAAGAACAACACGGCGAGAGGGACTAACTATAACCCTGAATATTTGATGGGAAAGGAGAGGTTTCCAGTTGAGGGATAAAACACAGGGGGAAGTTAGAGATTAATCTTGCGCCGCTGTATACAGTTTGTTTTTCTTTTCTTTAGGGTTGCCGGAGGAGGAGAAAACAAAGCAATGAGCAAAGATAAACCTAATAAGAATGAAAACTGAAATTACGAAAATGCTGGATTGCAAGTGAGTTGACAAAAATATCAAGAGGGTATTAATGTAAACGCAATTTAATTTTTACTCCCTCCGTCCACTATTAGATGACCTAGTTGAAGTTTGCACAATTCTTAAGGCAATGAATGAAATGAGACTTTTTAAGTATTTTTTACAACTATACCCTTATGGATAATAATTTGTAAAATTTACAAATCATTTATCTCTCAAACTATACCATAGATTTTCGTAAATTTTGTACCGTTGAAAATCATTTTAAAACACCTACGTAACGAGTATAAACATGAATATCAAATTATACATATTTCTTATGATACCGATAGTCAATCAAAAGGGTAGTTTTAGAGATATCCCCTTGATTAGTGAAATAGGTCAACTAATGATGGGACAAGATCTTAGACCAAGTAGGTCATCTAATGGTGGGACGGAGGGAGTATTTAACATATGGGATGGAATGGGACGATTTTATTTTTTCATAAGCTATTTGTATGATTTTATTATTTCATATAAGCAATAAAGGACGCCGCAGAAGGCTTATATTAGAAAAGCAAACAAAGTCAAAATTTACAAAGAGTTTGTTGGTAGCCTAGCAGCAAGCTGAGCACCAACACCTTTCTGAATAGTAATACCTATACGATGAAAAAGAGAACCTCCTACTTTGGAATTAACATCTTGACTAGCAAGACAATTCTTCAACCTTCTCAAAAATACACAAGTATCTTCTCACTTTGGAATTACCTTTCATAAGCTATTATTCTTATTCTTATTCTTATTTTATTTTATTTTCTAAGTTGGTTCTCTTTTCTTTTGTAACTTAAGTCGGAAAGTATTGACTGAAGGCCTTCTGACCTTCGTCTCTAACATCCCTACCGATGCAACTCTAATATGAAGATTGTTTTCCTACCCCATTATCATGTTGATAAAGATTCTTTGCTTGGCAATCTTATAATAACAAACGAATATTGGGATATTATACCCTCGTGTAATAATCCCTTAATATTTAATAAATAACATGCTTAAAAAAATAATAGTGTGTCTTGATATGTCTCAGGTACGTATCAAAATTAAGTACCGGATAAGACTAATTCAAAATCGAACGCTAAACCACGACTACCGGATAAGACTAATTTCACATCGAACGCTAAACCACAACCACCGAGAAAGAAACTAGACGTCGTATAGATTTAGCCAACCAAGTTCATTCTCGACTACAATATGAAACCATATTATCTAATTTTTATTAGACCAAATTGTATTAGTTGACTCCTTAGGCACAACATATTCGTGTGTAATTTTGTTCTAATCTAATAAAGTTATTCTATGTTTCAAAAAAGGTCAAAAATTGTTTATATGATCCTGGATTTCTTTCGATCCCATTTGATTGTATTGAACGCCACATATCTTAGTGTAATAAACCAATTACGGATCACAAATTTCGCTTTAATTTTCTTAGTGACTATTTTATGGGTGCATCTTTATTGATTTTTTTCAACATGAGGCGTTATTCGTAGGGGTTCATAATTTTACGAATAATTTTTGTTAAGAATTGGAAAATTTTCTCGACATACCGATTCATGTTCAAGTATCACAATATTTTTTTTCGATTTGCATTTAGACTTTGGTTTTAAGGTTTATTGTTGTATCCTACTCAATTATTTCATCATATAATATTCAATTCAACATCGCTAGATCGTATTTAGTATGATTGATTACCCACGTAATTCCATCTAATTCACTCCAATTAAACTCAACTTTCTTTCACGATCACTAGATAACTCTTACTTTAACTGATTCTCTACAAATTAAATCCAATGTTATTCAATTTTACTTCTTTCCATCAATTCATACTCAAAATTACTAGATGATATTCAGTATGACCGATCATCCACCCAATTCTATCTAATTTTATGCTTAAATTTTTCTCTATATCATCAGATACCGCTTTCCTTGACTGATTATCCACCAATTTATTCTAATTTACTCCATTTTATCAAAGCATATTTAAAATCACTAGATCATACTATGTATCCACCTAATTTCGTTTTAATTGAATCGTATTATACTCAACTTTCTTCCAAAAGCACTAGATAACGCTTACTTTTACTGGTTATCCACAAACTTTATCCAATTTTACTAAACTTTACATCATTCCATCAAATTATACTCAAAATCACTAGACGATACTCAGTTTAATAACAAAGTCGTACTCCTTTTTATCTCACAGTCATTGGATAACTCTTATTTTGACTAATTATGCACAAATTTAAGGATTCAATTATTGATCCATCCAACATTATTAGCTTTAGATTATTGGACGAACAACTTCGTGCAAGTGTTGCTTAATTTAAATATATTTCTTTTGCTCAATTTCACCGGATGTTATTCACTTCGACTTCACTCAATTGCATCGCTATTCATCAACTTTGGACTTCGGATTTTGTTCCAACTCGCCGATCTCATTTGATGCTTAAATCTTTACATTTTTATTCTAGTACAAACTTCGTTATGAACTTTAGCCGGTCTTACCCAATCTTAGTGATTTATTAGAATTGAACAATGGAGTTTGTTTGATCTCAGTAGGTGTCATTAGTCATTCATCGACTTGTAAGAAGTGATAACCTTAGATCACATAATTATCAATTTGGTCACCATGGATTTTTATTTTTATTTTTAAAAAGTTGAATATGGGTTAGTTACAGACCCAAGCTCTTAAATATTACAAAGGACAATCTGTATGGTACTTATTCGACCAATAGAAAATAGGAATCATCAATCGAACGAATATAAATGCAAACACGAAAACTCATATGGATCACCAATTTACCATCTTATACAATGGATCACCAATTTACCATCTTATACAAAGGAGGAAAAATTGCAATCTCCATTGGCGGGAATAACGAAATTTTGGCGCACTATTTCCCCCCAAAATTTCAGTAACTTTTCTTTTCCCTCAAAAGCCTAACCACATCTTATCATATTCCTCCCTCTGTTACTCTCGAACCCTCCGAGAAAACCCATGGAAAGAAATTCACCACTTCCATCGTTCACCACCAAAATATCAATAAACAAGAAGTGGAGTCTTTTTTCAAAACAAAATCAGAAAGCAATACCTCTCTGAGTTGTTAATCAACCATAAAGAAAAACATATCTGGTAATTTGAAATTTTCTCTTTTTAAGTTATTGATTTTTCAGAGATTATGTCGATTTATCTTTATCCTATAATCGTACACTGATTTTGGGGGTATGAAGATTCGTGTTTCTTTATTACTTATGTGAATTATTGTTTGATTGGGTTCATGTGAATCGGTTCAAAATCAATAAAACCTAGGTCTATTTGTTTTTCTCATATTTTTCATGGAAGAATATAGATTTGATGATTGGAGATTTCAAATTACGGGTACGATTTGATTTAAAATTTGTTGCGTCGTTGAGAAATTTCTTCCCTATTCAATGTTTCAAGAGACGAGAAATTTTTTCTTATTCAGAAACTTGCTGAGTGCACGTGCAGTGTGGTGTCATGAGGGTTTGATTATTATTATCATGACTTGTGCACTGTTGAAGTTCTAAGTTCCTGCAATTAAAGTATAAGTTGGTTGAATCCTGTGTAGAATTATGGACGCAATTAGTGAATCGTTGCATTTTTGGAAATGTTGTGCAGTTAGGGAGAAAGCAGAATTGGAAGGATAGGCTTAAAAACACGGGGAGAGGGAAACAAGAAGCAGACAATAAGAATATATATAGCTCTCCCAAATCGAGCTCCCCAGGGTTTAACGAAATTCCTAAACAGATTGATCCCAGAATGAAGGTACATCAAGCTCTCAGTGGTTCATAATTTAGACTATCTGGATTGTGAAGTGTTGTGATTGTTATTTGTTATTTTGAGATTTGTGGCTTTGAGTTAAGATATGATTGCTTGCGGGAAACAGGAAAGGGACCCCTTCTGCGGAAGAAGAGGACCTGAAGAAGAGTGCTCTTTAGATTCCCCAACATCAGTTGTTAAACGACAAAAAAAAAAGATGCTGGTACTGCAATGGCTTTACAATAGTTATAAATTATAATCAATTAACCTTGAGTTTCTTACTTAAGTTTTTGAAACTCTCGTAAAATGGAACTATTTTTGTTGAGGGTTGTTGAAGAATTATTCCAATTATCTGGATATCTATGAGCTGGATATTTCAATTTGGGGGTTTGTTTTTGTCTTCATGAGTTTTAAACGGTTTTAATTGAATAATTCTCTTGATAAGCGATTTTTCCTTGGTGTCTCATGCCATTCAATTTTCAATGAAATTAGAAAAAGTCCGTCATTAGAAGATTTTTTTTTTTTTGATACTTTGAATTTATGTGATTGTGGTGAGCAGTAAGAATCACAGTACAGAAGTTCTTTGACTACTTGAAATGTTGTATTTGTAACTGTAGTTATAACCTAATTCCTTACTTTACTAAGAATTAACCTTCAAGTCTGTCGGTTTATTTGTTTTGTGTGAATGCAGAATCATCTGTAGACTTATTCAATTTATTATGGAGTTTCAACTTATTTGATAATATCAGTGTGACTTCAGGACCACTTGTTGATATCATTATATGTACCCATTTTTGTTGGGCTGGCATAGCTTCTTCGAAAAACAGGCGAAGGAGAAGCACATTGATTTTAAAGATGACGAAAAGAAGGTAGATCAATTTACCTTGTTCCCTGTAAGCGCAAATTGGTTCCGGGGCTGTATTAATTTGATGTTTTTATATATAAATTAGTTGAAGGTTTCCTAAGTTATCTAATTTGATTTAGTTACTGCTTTGGCTCAGTAGTTTATCGTGATGGATGCAACTGCACAAGTTCTAACAATCTTGAGAAGTAGATCTCTAGGCAAGAGGCTGTGGAAGCTAGTTTAGAGCATAATCCGAACGCATTACAGCCAAATATTGCTAGTAGTTCTCACGAAAACACTACGGTATGTGGTCTAACTCATTATATTTAAAAAAAAAACGTCTCCATGGGTTATTATCTGTTTGATATTATATTCTCATGGATCAGAATTAATGAAAATTGTGCTGTAGTGACCGTCTTGTCTCGTAATTATTTTTGGTGTATCATCCTGATCTGCTAAAGCAAAACTTGAATCATCAATCTAGAGATATTTTTGAGCAAGGGATTTCTACTGTTCAGAGTTCCCTAAATACATAGACTACAAGAACTACACTAGTAGTGAAGAGAGACTTGCTCTCTTCCAAGAGGATCATATTAATCATAGTAATACCCTATACATGAAGCAGGTAGATGTCAATGCTGCAATAACTGGGGCTATTGAATCGTCTGGCTATGGGATTTCACCTATATCCAAGAAAAGAAAGCTATATGAAAAAACTTGGTTCCTACAACAGCAAAGCATTCACTTGTTCACAGGCTTGCTCGGACTTCCCAGGTATGTTACATATATTCCTTATAGAAATGTTCACATTTTCTTGGCTGGTGATATAACAAACGCATATTTTCCATAGAAATTTTCAACAGGTTTACACCTTTTTGCTCTAAATTAGTAATAGTGCTATCAAATATTTTTGTTCAGTCTCAGTATACCTTTCTTGATTGTTTTTGACTACATGACTCTGAAAGATGCAGCTGACTACCATAAGATAATTCTCAGTGTATCTTATGACAATTCATTGATTTTAACCTGCTGGTGGGATGGATGCTGACGATCTTGCAATATGAGCTGGTGGTGCCTGAATCTAAGATTGAGGAAGTCAACTATAATGGATTTATTTACTTCTTGGTTCTATTGGATTTTTCCTTGCCATATTTTTCGTTTTGCATTGTATATATCCGTGGACTTGGCTTTAGTTATCTAGTTTAAAGAATTTTATCAATATTTTGTCGTTTCATTTGTTCTGCGGAGATGTTAATTCTGGCAAAGCCGGTGATGTTAATGAAGTTTTCTTTCTGCAAAGATGTTAGTTATGGCAAAGCCATTGATCTTGATGAAGTTTTCTCTTCAAAGAGTATTGTTAATGCTTTAGCACATGATGTGGCAGCATCACAGGATTCAGTAGCCTAAATGGTACATAGTTTTTGCTCTGTTACTAACACTGTTTTCATAAAATATGACCATTACATGATAATATTAACTCATTACCATCCCAATTCCTAATTTGGTAAGCAGTGTATAAGATGTGAAAGGATCAAAAGAACAAGCTAGCGCAAATTATACTATAAATCCGTATATTGAACCGATGCTATCATGCTCTGAACATGTTGAGAATAACTTCTCGACATGTCTAATGAACCCCACATTTTGGACACACAAAAAAATCAAAGTGGCTAAATAAATTCGCTTACCGCCTCGACTGAATAAGCTTGTCTAATGCCACCCTACACATTAGACACATACACAATTGGTTAATGTGGCCATATACTCATTTATGGCTACGGGTAGTGGGTTAGACTTAAACCTATGACTAAAAGGTACATTATGGCCATAGCTAATGAGCTTAGGTTTAAACCCATGACCAAATGGTGTACTATGGTCACAGGGTAACATAAAACGTGGCTATATGACCAATAGACACGCAAATAACCCGAAATGTGGCTAGGCTGTAAACCAAAAAATGTGGCCTATATGAGGATTTGTACTAGTGCCTTCATAATTGCCTATCATGGTTTGTGGGACCTAGGCATTGGGTCCAATGAACATCTTCCTTTTTACCAGTCATACATCATGTTACATGGAAAATCCGGATGGGGTCTATAATATACTAAACTAAACTTCAGATATTACTATTAGCAATATAGGAATACAAAATCACACCCCAATTATAACCTTCAATATGCTAGTGAATTTTAGCACAAGAATTTAACGGGAAATGGAAGTGATTTAACTTCATTGAATAATGCTGCAGGATAACAACAGAACATAGGTTACCTTTCCGCCATAAAGATGGTAAAACCTGAGCAGGACATAATCAACACATGGAGACATCTTGCCAAGATTTCCTTTCACATTTTGCACATTGCAAAATATGCATACAAGGTGATATTCTCATTGGAGCACACGAAAGATGAAAACAACTAATGCATCAAGATTAATTCGGTTCTTTTTGAAAATTGAAAAGATTTAGTCAATACATCATTTAAATCGTCTAGGAAAGAAACTAGTATCAGAACTTCAAATCGAGCAGCCAATTACTTATGATAGAAGTAGAACTACAAAGCAGAGAGTTAAGAAAACTTTAATCTGCCGAAGTTCTTGTGCTTATGCACATATATTTAATCTGCAACATTAGAACATTTCCATAAAAAGTTACTCATATAGGGATGCGGGGCTCTAACATTAATATGTAAAATTATACACTTCATATAACCCAATTCCAGTCCCACTGTACAAAAGGATGAAGCCAACAAAATCTGTAACCAAAATTCAAGGGATTTGTTTCCTTTCAGGTATGAAATTTTCTAGAAGTGTAATGAAATAATCACTACTAATAAATCATGTACCTTATATACGAGGAGTTTCAATTTGATCATCAAATAGCATCTTCATCAGCTAAACCATCTATTCCTTATGTACTTGTCTCAAAGCTACCATTTGTGTTCCTTAATTGCACGATGTTGTCTTTTAAGATTTCAAAAATTTTGTCTTTTGCTCACTTTTATGTCAACAAACGAAAAAAATAATCGGTGATTGGAGAAAGAATAACTAGTGATCTCTTGGCTAACTATCATATCTGTCACGAGAATCTCATAATTATTGGGAAACAACAAGCAACAATGATGTATTTACAAAACTAAACTAGGTTAGAATTCATAAAAACATTTAAAGTTCAAATCATACATCTCACATTCGAATGGGATGAGATCCGATATTACTATCTACAAAAAGCGTTGAAGAACCAAACACCAACAACAAAGTAATCAAAAACCTAAAATTAATTTGTAGACTAAACCCTAGATTTCTCCCAAAAATTGAAGATTGAATGCAAAATCAAACCGGATAACCAAAATCAAACCACCGAATTTATAATGCAACTTAAAAACGAGAATAATTGTGACGGACCGAAAAATTACGCCTTTGGCGCGTTGCCCCGCAGGCAGTAATCTCCCTGATGCGCCATGATGAAGCTACGATCCGGGCCTTTAAATCTAGGCAAATGCACGTTCAATTGCCCTTTGCAAGCATGCTCGTGGAGCATGATGCATCTAATTTAGCTTCCACACCATTCCAACTTACCCTTGTTCCGCAAAGGGTTTATTAAGGAAAGCAAAAACTTGCTTAGTACGGCGAAAACGGCCTTTTGAGGCTCTAAACGATTGAATTTGGCTAAATTATGGTGACCATGTGGATCTATCTACAGATCAACATGTCTTGATCTTTGGGCCATTTCCCATCAAAATGGACTCCTCTTGAGCTAAATTACGACATTCGGGTTTTGGCCTCCAGATAGGCTATAGCTTGCTCTTTGTAGCTTGATAGGAAGTATGTGCATCCACTTGCTGGCATGCAACTAAGCCTCATCAAGTATGGCCACAATCATCTCTGGCGTCGAGCTACCGAGCTTAGATGATATGAGGGGCCAGAATGTCGCAATCATCTCCGATTAGATGATATGAGCGACAAAGTCTTTGGACCGGCAATGCCGCAACTCATTGCGGCTGCCTACGTACCCTTCCCTACTCTAAAGGGATCAAGCACAGACAGTAATTCATCCCGGAAGGGACAAGCAACTTATTCCAACTCGTTTGTTAGGCCGTGGCCAAGCAATAATGGAAATGGCCTAGTCCGTATAGGCCATTCCGTTTAATGCATCCAAGTGATGCATGTTTGGTCCGCAATATGGCATAGTGATGCCTAAGCATCAAATGCCCTCTTCGCGAGGCTACGCAACTATAAATGAGCCTTAGGCATCATTTATACTCTTCCCGGCTAAGCTATGAAGCTTACTTGGTGCATAGTCCGCATATGCACCATCAACCAACTACCCCCTCCCTATATATGTTAATTTGAAATTTTTAGAACTCAATTTGGGGGACCAAAAATATTTCATCAACTCCCGTTTACTATTCATGGCCGTTTGCCATATATTTTCCCGATATCGGCCATGTTGGCCGTATCGCCAACCCAATGTCAGGCCATGTTGGCCGCCCTTCGCTAACCCGATGTCCGCCATGTTGGCCGCCCCTCTTCAACCCGATATCCGGCCATGTTGGCTGCCTCCTCTCAACCCGATGTCCGGCCATGTTTGCCGCCCTCTCGCTAACCCGATGTCCGGCCATGTTGGCCGTACTCTTCCAACCGGATGTCCGCCATGTTGGCCGTCCATCGCCAACCCGATATCCGGCCATGTTGGTCGTCCCACTTCCAAGGTCATCTACCCAATCGACCTAATGCATCATTTGATGCAAGATTGGCTCTTGGCCAATGTAGCTTCCAACCAATGCCATATTGGCCTTAGCCAATATGCATATGCGATGTGCCTTACTTGGCACCATATATGGCCCAGTCCAAATGCATCTCACCATGCAAAGGAAGCTTTGGATGAAGCTTCATCACAAGCAAATGGCGCATCTTTTAGCATGCGCCATGCTAAAACCACGGGGTGTTACATTATCACACTCCTTCAAAGAATTTCGTCCCCGAAATTCAAAAGCAAAGCTATTGTGGACAATCTCTTGAGTTGGGTTTTCTGAGCAAAAGTCCCATACCGTAAGCTCGAAATCACGGGTTTCTTCAAGTTGTCATGAACAACAATTTAGACCTTCCGAGCACATGTCCCATACCACCTGCCCAGAATCCAAAAAGTGCCCACAACAAAACAAGAATCGCAATTGGCCGGTGCCAAGAGGATATCTCGACTAGGTATCCTAGATAGCATCCCATACTACCACCTAGGAATCCCTAAGGTTCACAAGTTGAAAGATGTCATCGAAATGACAATACAAAACTCAACGCAACACTGTGAGGACCAATCTCTAATGCCACAGTGCAGTTGGATGCAAGCCACCGTCCCGACGGATTTAGGGTTGCCACTCGTAAGTGGGATTCTAGCTAGGGCTCGACAACGCACACCCTTGGCCGGTGCCAACGTGTGGGGATGATCAGTCCCATTGTCTACCCACCGTCCCAGACGGTCTTAGGATGCTCGTAAGCGGGGTGCCACAGAGGCCCGGCAAACTCACAGCGCACTTATACAAGCTCAACTCGATTTGCAAAGTAAGCCGACTCATCATTTATAAACTCTTTCCCGCGCAGAAGTTGGCCTACTCTCCAACTTTAAGTTTCCATCAAGGAAAATACTCGCCAATGAGTCTACTCCGCACAAGTCCCTAGAGTTTTCTCGGAACTTGCTCGATACCATCCGTGACGGACCGAAAATTACGCCTTTGGCGCGTTGCCCCATGCAGTAATCTCCCGATACGCCATGATGAAGCTACGATCCGGGCCTTTAAATCTAGGCAAATGCACGTTCAATTGCCCTTGCAAGCATGCTCGTGGAGCATGATGCATCTAATTTAGCTTCCACACCATTCCAACTTACCCTTGTTCCGCAAAGGGTTTATTAAGGAAAGCAAAAACTTGCTTAGTACGGCATAAAACGGCCTTTTGAGGCTCTAAACGATTGAATTTGGCTAAATTATGGTGACCATGTGGATCTATCTACAGATCAACATGTCTTGATCTTTGGGCCATTTCCCATCAAAATGGACTCCTCTTGAGCTAAATTACGACATTCGGGTTTTTCGCCTCCAGATAGGCTATAGCTTGCTCTTTGTAGCTTGATAGGAAGTATGTGCATCCACTTGCCGGCATGCAACTAAGCCTCATCAAGTATGGCGACAATCATCTCTCGGCGTCGAGCTACCGAGCTTAGATGATATGAGGGGCGAGGAATGTCGCAATCATCTCCGATTAGATGATATGAGCGACAAAATGCTTTGGACCGGCAATGCCGCAACTCATTGCGGCTGCCTACGCACCCTTCCCTACTCTAAAGGGATCAAGCATGACCGTAATTCATCCCGAAGGGACAAGCAACTTATTCCAACTCGTTTGTTAGGCCGTGGGCTGGCTAATAATGGAAATGGCCTAGTCCGTATAGGCCATTCAAGTCGGAATGCATCCAAGTGATGCATGTTTGGTCCGCAATATGGCATAGTGATTCCTAAGCATCAAATGCCCTCTTCGCGAGGTTACGCAACTATAAATGAGCCTTAGGCATCATTTATACTCTTAAGCTAAGCTATGAAGCTTACTTGGTGCATAGTCCGCATATGCACCATCAACCAACTACCCCTCCCTATATATGTTAATTTGAAATTTTTAGAACTCAATTTGGGGGACCAAAATATTTCATCAACTCCCCGTTTACTATTCATGGCCGTTGCCATATATTTTCCCGATATCCGGCCATGTTGGCCGTACTCACAACCCAATGTCCTCGGCCATGTTGGCCGGATCCCTGCGCTAACCCGATGTCTAGGCCATGTTGGCAGTCCCCTCGCAACCCGAGATCCGGCCATGTTGGCCGCCCTCTCGCCAACCCGATGTCCGGCCATGTTTGCCGCCCTCTGCTAACTTCCGATGTCCGGCCATGTTGGCGTATTCTTCCAACCGGATGTCCGCCATGTTGGCCGTCCCCTTGCCAACCCGATATCCGCCATGTTGGTCGTCCACTTCCAAGGTCATCTACCCAATCGACCTAATGCATCATTTGATGCAAGATGGCTCTTGGCCAATGTAGCTTCCAACCAATGCCATATTGGCCTTAGCCAATATGCATATGCGATGTGCCTTACTTGGCACCATATATGGCCCAGGTCCAAATGCATCTCACCATGCAAAGGAAGCTTTGGATGAAGCTTCATCACAAGCAAATGGCGCATCTTTTAGCATGCGCCATGCTAAAAACACGGGGTGTTACAATAATGGTTGTACCCTTTCTCAAAATCAAATTGAATAACAAACATCCATAATTAGAAAACCCAAATTTAAGTAGAAACCGAAAGCCTAGTTTTTCTGATTACCTTTTCGATCGAGGAAAGGAGTCAAACCCTAGTTTTATTTTATTGAGGTTGGGCGAAGAGTAGAAGGAAGATGGTTCAGTTCTTCTATACGAATCGAGATCGTGTTCTTTTTAGGTCAAGGAATGAGATCGTGTTAGTTTTTAGGCTAAGGGTGAGAGGAGTTTTCGATGATTTTAGAGGCAATTTCGGGGCTAGATTTTTTCCAAAACTGATTTCAATTTTACTTAATACTAAATATTATTGAAAATAGATTTAATAATATCATTTTCATCGTGTTGCCACATAGGTGTGGCAATAAATTGGTTTATTGCCGCACCACTAGCCTGCATGACCCAAAAGAGTATTATTTTGCCATACCCACTCTTTCTTTGCGGCAAAAGGAGTCTGCATTTATGCCACACCAATCGTGTCTTTGAGGCTAAAACCCTCTTATTGCCACATCGTTCGCTGATGTGTGGCAAAGATGTGTGGCAATACACTCACTTTCTTGTAGTGCACCAATATTTATGCCACATCCGGAATAACAATACCAAGTGATCCCAATCTTCCAAGATCAGCGGAAAATTGGTCTTGAATTAGTTGGGAGTTCGCTAATCGATTGGGGGCAAGCATTTAAAGGGTAAATGTAAGTTACCACCAAGGATTTTAAGTCCTTAGAATTCATGTTTTTAAAATTCCTCAAGACAGAGTTACTCAAAAATGATTTTCATTTTCAAACTCAGTATATTGTTATGGTTCTGCGGCAATGGCATTTGTGGTGGGATTTCGGCTCCCCTAAACTACCTACTATTGGGCCGGTAGATAATGTAAGATAATTTCTTATAGGACCATTAATATTGGGAGTTGTGTCATGCATTGTACTCCGAATGACAAAAAAGAAGAAGAAGAGGAAAGAATTGATTCCATTAAATGCGACACCATGTCCTCTCTGTTGAGGTAATGCCATTAGCAAAAGTACCGTGTTTGAGTCGACTATGCTATGTCTCTCAAAGAGCTTATACGTTTGTTTTGCAAGATTTTAAGTCTTGAGGTATTGTTTACCTTTTGCGATATGGTGGTCGGTGTGGTTAGAAAGGAACGACATCTTAATAGCGCGAGAAACAAAGAAGAAAAACTTTAATTTCTCATATTATAGATATCAAGTTGTTGCTTTTTAGTTGATTCGTTAATGTTCGGTCGTTTAAGCGAGATCAAATTTGATGATTTTATTTTCGATTGGGTGAATTTGTTTAGGGAGTAGTCAAATGTAAACTCTCTAGTCGCCTATCTTTGTGTATCTTTGGAGGGTGCTATCTTGGCACTCTTTTTTTCTTTTTTAATATATCCTTTGCCTTTTTCAAAAAAAAAAAAATTTAAAACCAAAGCAGCACGACAATGTTTTTAACAACATTACGCAAATTCTGCATTCTAACCTTTTGTTTTGGTGTATTTAATTTTTGGAGCCGGATCTTATGCACACTTGATGGGGAAGTTGTAAAAATCGGAAAGATTTTTGGGCACCTTTTTTTTTTTTTTTTTTTGGAGACCATTGTTTTTTCTTGGGAAAGATAATTGAAGTAAAACTAAGTCACCCCTTATCCATATATTTATTTGAATACCAAAATTACCCTTTTCAATTAAGTTACTGTAATGATTAGTTGAATCATTAGTTAACATAATTAATAATTAGTGTAAGATTAAATCAAAAAAAAAATTAAATCAATATTTAGGTTTTCAAAGAAAAGTTTGGTTACGAGAAAAAAATTGCGACATAACCAAACCTTAGTTCGGTTAGGGTATTTTTTTGCGGAATAGCCGAACCCATTTCTTCATTTTTTTAATTTCCAGCAAGTTCGGCTAGTTCGACAAAGTTTTTCCACAAAATTCCTAACCGAACTTACTACTATAACTTCCAATATCAACCTATTTTGATGACTACTACTCAAAATTTGGGTTTGTTGGAAAATATTTATGGACGAGTTTTTTTACAAAAGATTGATAATCGACGATAAAATTCAATGAATTGACGACGATGCAAATTTGATGATTTTGATTAGATTTGTATATGATCGGGTTTAGACGATCATAAATTGATGAAGAAGAGAAGAAGAAAAATTGTAGAATAGACGAATAAGAAGTGGTAGAGTTATAAGTTAAAGGGTTAACTAGTCATCTCCACCTTTTGAGACACTCCTTATAACTATAGGGCAGGTGACCTAATCAAATCATGGTCCAAAAAAACAGTGGTGCCCAAAAAATCTTTCTAAAATCAGTCCAGATGGGCTGGGGTTTTAAATGTCGGCCCATGTTTAGACCTAGTTAGGGTTTAGTGTCATATACATAAATACCTCATATAATGAGAGAGTACCTCATTTCAAGACCTTAAGCTTGCAGTCTGCTCTTACTTACTAGATCTAAGTGTTGTCTTCTTCTTCAATCGTAATCCAGAACTCTCTCTTCAAAAATATAATCATAGAAATTAAGATTATGGATCGGTTACCGGTGTTATACGGGAATCATCCTCACATACACAATCAGAATCATATTTGTTAGATGTTAGTCATAATGACTTATCCTCTCATGTAGCAGCAACTGTTGAAAGACCCTTAAATAAACTCGGTCTTTAGTTATGATTCAAGATTATCATTCGAAAATAGCCTGGAACTGTAATATGTGTCATTGATGTTATGTGGGAATATTTCAAATTGATTTAGAAAGAAATATAGAAATACTGAAAACCTGTATACATGACAGTATGCATGCATACCAGTTTCATAAACTGGGAAAACTGTTATAGGTCCGGAGCCGTAGTACATGTACCCAGTACACGTACCGGCGTAGCTATAGTTCGGAAGCGACTTAGTGGTATGCATACCCAGTATCCACACCACAAAAAGTTTGTGAACTCGTGAACCTGGAAATGTACGCATACCTAGTATGCATACCATAAAAAACTGATGGTTCTGAAACTGGTATGGTATCCATACCCGGTACGCAAACCAAAAAATTTATGTATGTTCCGGAACTTATATTTGTCTTAAGGGTACACATACCCGATACATGTACCATGACAAATAAAGTCACGAGCAAAGTTGAAGTATACGTAACTGGTACACGTACTTACCCTGTCGAATATTTTCAGATGCACATAAAATTATTTCTGTGAGATAATTATCATTTGAATAAATCACTAAGAACACTATATAGACATGACTAATCACATTATAACCTATGGTTGTGATTTAAAATTAAAGTCTTAAGTGTTAATGAAAATGATAAAGCTTATAGTTCAATCGGGTAGTTTCGGCTAACAGTTTGCGAACAATATCTTTGTACACGGTTCGGTTACGGTTTACCCTAACCAAAGTGTATATCTTGATATGTCAATCACATTTCAAAGATTCATTTAACAGTGGATATGTATTTCTTGGTTCTAAAGCTATCTTAGATTAAACCTAAAGAAATATGCTTTGAAAGTCTATAAAATGAGAAACTCAAGCAATCTGGAAACTTTGAATCCCAACACTAGTTTTGTGTGTCCTAGTTGTAAATTAGAGTCGTCATCTTCCTAAAACCCTTCTAGGGTTTAGCGATTAAAAAGACTTCATATAGATTCATGAAGCCAGGTCCAACTATCGTTATCTTGATAGTTCGAGTATCCCGATCTTGTTTGATTGTTGAGCTTTCAGTGAGGTGAATAATCTAGGTTGCTCTTGGCAAGCATAAGTCCGGATTTTTAGGTTAGCTCAGTCTCATCTTGATCTACGACCAAAAAGGAAATCGGACAAATAGGCTTATCTCGTGGAGGCGATTGGTTTAAAGTCTTCAATTGAGTGAAGCATCTCTTAGGTTGTAAATGACGCCACTAAGGGAGCCAATTGCACGGAGTCTTGCTAGGATTCAAGAGGCGTAAGGAGCGATCAGAATCGAATTGTTGTGAGGTACTATATACCAAGTGTATAACTTGTGGTTGTTATCTTCTTGGTAGTCTTTATCTATATTAGATCATGCAAGATATCAGACTTATAGGTTGATATCGAAAAGATTGTAGTGTACTTGGTACCCTCGTCATTTCAGTTAACATGAGTAAATATTACTTTTACTATTTTTCTTAAGGTTTTTCGTATTATTAACAATAAATAATTTTAATGGGTAACATAACAAACATCTCACATAATACAAGTCTTTTAAAAATTCGTGTTTCTCACATGTGATATTTGTGATACTTTTATATGTTTAGAATATAAAATATATGTGATTTATATGATACTTTTTTCATTTCAAAATGTAAAATACGGCATGTATCTTGTAATTGTATTTGAGCAATGTTTTTGTTTTTCTTGATTTTTGTTTGTTGAGTTTCTTACTTAGAATCACGTTTTAGTTTTTATTTTTATAATTATATTGGAAGTTCAAGTTTTTTATTAGTTGTTAGTGTTCTGCTCTTATCTAATTTATATATGTACAGATATAAAAAGTACAAAAAATACCACAGTTTTCTATCCTCCTTACGTGATCTATATGTTAAGGATGGATTTTCTAACATGTTTAGCCGTTTTAGTCGGTACCAAGTGTCCGGTTAAGGGACCTAAAGAAGATCTCGCTCATTCATTTCGACGGTCAGCATTATATTCTCCTAGTTTTCATCTCTCCCATTTTAGAGTGAAGATGAATGATCCCTTGCTCGTATTTAGCGTCGAAAAAAACACTCTCCGTCTATGGTTTGGATCTCTTCAAATAGGGGCACACATGGTGATCCTCGCTTGTACACTTCCATGAGAACGAAATTTTGAGGTGTGATGCTGGTGATATTTTTCCCATGATTCTCAATTATGATGCAAGCATAATTAAAATTCATTTCGACTGGGCCAAGATTATATTCTCCTAGTTTTCATCTCTCCCATTTTTAAAGTGAAGATGAATGATCCCTTGCTCGTATTTAGCGTCGAAAAAACACTCTCCGTCTATGGTTTGGATCTCTTCAAATAGGGGCACACATGGTGATCCTCGCTTGTACACTTCCATGAAGCACCCAGTCGACTTTTTTTTTTTTTGAAAGTAAGATATATTGCCAAGAAAGTTAATTCCTTGATTCGGACCTATTTGGAATCAACTGTGTAGAAGTTGTTATGTTGGTGACTGAATCTTCATAATTAACGGTTTCTCAGAACAATTACAAGAGAGTTTTGATTGTTACTGAGTTGTTGTGCTTTGTGAGTCATAAGAAATTGAAGGAAATAAAAACATAGGTACATAAATGAAACCAACATGCCGTCGAGTGTTCCCTTCTCCCTTTCTTTGCTATTAAGTCCTGCGGCCTTGTTGGATCGCTTTCGTCGACATGTTTAAAGCCCAAAAAGAAACTAATTTATATGATTCTGATTTAACATCTTCCAAAATAGGTATACTCTACCATTGAACTGAAACCGATTTCCCCTGCAGATAGTTGATTTTCTCCTTCTATGAACAGATTGTGTAGATTGTTCTGATTAGCCCATCTTGTAGTATACAGAAGAGCTAGAGCTTCTGCTTCTTCTGTTGTTGATGCTCTGAATACTCCCATTGCTGATCCTTTGCATGTTCCTAACCAATTATGAAGCACACAACCAAAACCTGCATCAGTGAATTTTGAAACCCAAGAGGCATCACAGTTTAATTTTAGAGTATCTTTTGCAGGAAAGGTCCATTGCTTAAGCATCACTGTCTTAATTCTAGGTTGTGTTGTGACAATGTTAATAGTTTGTGGATGCCAATATGCATAATGCCTTGTGATGTCTCTGGCAAGTTGTTCAGGTGTTCTTTCTTGTTTTTCAAACACACGCAAGCATCTTTCTTTCCATATGAATCAACATTTAGTTGCATCTAGAGCCATAGATATGGATTTTATGTCACCTGTCAACCATTCATTGTACTAATCTAAGAAAGAAGTATTATTAGAGATAGAGTTTACTCCCTGTGATGCCATAGGTGGTAGATTCCAAACTGCTTGAGCATAAGAACAATCAAAGAACAGATGGTAAGTTGATTCAATTGCCTCTTTACAGAAAATATACTGAGTTTCCACATCAAGAACTGAGCCTAATTTCTCTCTTGAAAAGTACCCCTCCGACTTTACTAAGGTAATTTCATTCATTTCGAAAAGTACAACCTTTCCTCTAGTAACAAACCATCACTAAACCCAACTAATATGAGTAATGATTACCTATTTCCATGTCAGTTTTTGAAAGGGAAATTTCTGATGAACAGAGTTTTGATCATGATTATTTATTTTTATCGTTTTCTTTCTTGTCTATGATTTGTGAGGTGGCACTATCTTAATTTTGATAAACATTGGAATCAATTTATCTCATATGTATTTCATTAAAAGCATACTCCATATGTATTTCATTAAATTAGTTTTTATGCTCTTTAATATGATCCTAATTATAGTAGTAGTTAAAGTATTTGAATTGGCTTAAGAAAATAAGATAATCTTAAGTCTTAAGCCCCGTTTGGGATTGCTTTTTTTCAACCAAAAGCACTTTGTAACAAACTTGTAACAAACTTTTACCAAAAATTGTGTTTGGTAAAAAAAATTCAAAGTGCTTTTGGAGAGAAGCACTTTCATTTTAGGCCTGCTTTTAAAAGCTACTCAGCACTAGCTTTTAAAAGCGAACTTTAAGTTGTGGACCCACATAATTCGATTTAACTGATTCTCTATTTTAACCTTGTTAATTTATTATAAAGACAAGTTTTACTCTCAAATATTGTACATTTGACATTATAATTCTAATTTAATTTTATTTCTCTATTTTTTCATTTTTTATTAAAAATAATAAATACAATAATAATTAAAATTATTATATAAAATAATAAAAAAAATTAATAAATATTAAAATGAAAAATGAAAAAATAATAAATTTAATAAATATTTTTTTTGAATTTTTTTTCAAAATAATAATATTTTCATAGCAAACCATAATCATAAATTTTTTAATTAAATAATAAAAACAATTAAAAAATAAAAAAAAATATTACTTATATTTATTAAATATATTAAAATTAGAAATATAATTTATTATAATAAAATTGTATTAAAACTAATTTTTGAAATATGTCTATTTTCGTCATTAACTACATCACTAGCACTTTTAAATGAACGCGTAATTGGGGGATATATAATCTAATTGGGGGATATGAATTACTTCCCCCAACCCATGGTGTGTGCTAAGGGGTGACTTTTGGGGGCGAAAATACTAAATTACCCTTCCCACAAAATAAAAATCAAAAACTTAAAATCAAAAAACAAAATCATATCCCCCATTTCCATCTCCACTTCTTATTAATCTTATTTAAGGGTGGAGCTTTGAAACCCAAATATTTCCCATTCCCTTTCAAATTCTAAACTCTCCCCACTCTATATCAAATTCTCTTCTCCTCACTTTGGAAACCAATTTTTTTTTATTCGGAAGTGATGAAGATCATCCGAAAGTGATGATGACCTTTCAAATTCTAAACTCTCCCACTCTATATCAAATTCTCTTTTCCTCACTTTGGAAACCAATTTTTTTATTCGGAAGTGATGAAGATCATGTTGAAAGTGATGATGACCATGCCGGAATTGATGAAGACCATGCCGGTATCATGTTCCAAGATATGGTCTTCATCAATTAAAGCATGGTCTTCATCACTTCCGAATTGAATTTTTCGGTATTAATCAGTCCACTTCCGGCATAGAAAATAAAGCAACATGGTATGCCGGAAAACAATACCGGCATGGTCTTCATATCAACTAACCATGCCGGCAGTGGACTGATTAATACCAGAAAAAAATTCAAAAAGGAAGAGATGAAGACCATGCCGGAATTGATGAAGACTATATGCCGGAACATGATACCGGCATGCTCGAGAATTTCCTATCAATGCCGGTAGTCAAGTGAAAAAAAAAAATCAACGTTCTGGATACTTTTCATCCTGTTCCGGCATGGAAATTTAAGCAAAATACTATGCCGGAACATGTACCCGCATGCTCGAATCCATGATTACCATGCCGGTACCTGTTCAAAACCAGAAAAAAATCAACATCAAAACCAGAATAGTTTTGAGAGAGCTACGCCCTCTCGTTGGGGCTACGCCCCTCGGGGGGGCTACGCCCCCCCGAACCCCCGGATAGTGCCAAACAATTTATGAATATTTCCAACAATTGCCCGCATGGGTTTTTGGTTGAATACCATACCGGCACCAAGCTTTTTCAGCTGCAACAATGGTGGATTCAAAGAAGAAAAATCAATTTTTCAACCTCTTATTAGCGGTAATTCTCTCATCACAATCATCTTCCATTTTCAAAAAAAGAATTCCTCTCAATTGTGAGTTGTTATCATTAATCGAAGATTGAAGATATGATTGTTGTTGTAATTGAGCTAAAGATTCAGCAGCTGCAAGTCTCTCATCACAATCATCTTCCATTTTCAAAAAATAAAAAATTCTACTCAAAAATTTTTTCCCTCTAAACTAACACAAACAAATTCAAATAAACATAAATACACAAATTATATCCCCCAAATCATTAATATTTTACTAATCATAATTAGTAACTAATCCTGATTAGTGAGGGTTAAATTAGGAATTAAAAATTTAATTAGATAAGGGGTAACTTGACTAGGATATTTGGATCCCTATTTTGTCATTTAGTCATATCCCCCAATTAGTTTTCATATCCCCCAATTGCGCAAACGTCATGCAGATTTATTTTCACAAAGACAAAGACAAAGAACGCACAACACAAAGACAACAAAAGCGCTTTTCTAAAATTCACAGCAATACCAAACTAGCCTTTAAGCCCGTTGGGGATTGCTTTTCTTTATCAAAAGCACTTTGTAATGAACTTGTAACAAACTTTAACCAAAAATTATGTTCGTTAATATTTTTTTCAAAGTGCTTTTGGAGAAAAACACTTTTATTTTAGGTCTCGCTTTTAAAAGCTATTCAAAGACTAGCTTTTAAAAAGATGGAAAAGGTGGTTGTGGGCCCACACAGTTTGATTTAATTGAGTCTCTATTTTAACCTTGTTATTTCATTATAAGGATAAATTTTATCCTAGAATGTTGTACACTTATCATTATATTTCTAACTTCTATTTTGTTCTTCTATTTTTCATTTTTTTTTCTTTTCATTAATAAATAATAAATAATAGTTACAATAATAATATTTTTCATTGATGCAAACCATAACATAAAATTCTTTATAAAGGATAAAATAATTATAAAGATAAATAATACTAATATTTTGTTAAATATATTAGATTTTAGAATATAATTTATTATAGTTATGGTGTATTTACAATTAATTCTTAAAACATGTTATTTTCATTATTAACTACATCACCAAATCTTTTAAAATACCAATTTATACCAAACAAAATTTACAGTTTGTTAATTTCAAATTTCTTTTTAAATTATAATTTATCAAAAGTCATGCCTCTTTATTTTCACAGCGCAGCACAACAACATAGTACAGCACAACAGAAAAGAAATATTTTAAAACTCACTGCAATGCCAAACTCACCTTTACTAAGGGTATGTTGAAATCAAAAAGTATATGATCATAGTTTTTGTTTATTGTTCAATGAGGTTTGGTTTTGAAAGAAATGCGGGGAAAAATTTGCTCTAACGCAAGATCATGTTTGATCTAGCAAAGACTCGAAGCCAGGCATTTGGTTGTTTATGACATCATTAAACTCTTTAGTTAACCATAATTAGTTTCCAATTTTTAGATGTCCGTTTTTTTTTTTTGTTTTTGTTTTGTTTCCCTTTCTTTTGTTTGCTATATTGTAGTTTAGAGATCCAACTGATATCCAACTGATATTTTTTATTAGGCCTAATTTAGGATTTGGAATATACAGATGGATACCCAAACCGTTTGCTAATAGGTTGGATGGGGATGGGACTTTTGAAATCCTTACGGATTAGGTCCGGATATAACCCTGAAAATCCGTAGGATATCCATAACCGTTAGGTTAAGGACATTTATATCAATAACCTAAACACCCAATCCCATCTCTCACACCACGTCGAGAGTTCCGAAAACCTCCCCTCCCATTGGCCGGTGAACGAAACCCTCGCTCCTGATTGGCCGAAATCAAAGTTAGCCCTCTTACATTTCGTGGCCGTCAATTTTTAATAGAATATAAAATCTGGACCTTTGGATTAGCGGCAAAATCTACAAAATATCTTTTGGGAGGGCCGTAGATTTATTTTTTTGGGAAAAAAAAACGAGAATTACCATGTAAAAGGAAAATCAACATATATAAGTTTATTTACGAGATTTACATGCCAAAGAAAAAACTTAGAAGATCTTTAGGTAATTATTTTTAGGAAAAAAATCCAAGAATTTCCATAACAGAAATAATTTAAAAACCGCATGTATTTGTTTTTAAAGCAATAAATCTTATTAATTCCCATAAAAAAGATTTTTATACAGAAATGTTGGATAAATATTATTAATTTATATATTTTGATTTTATATGGAGTTTTTGATCTAAAAAAAAAATAACATACATAAACGGAAATATTTGATTTTATCACTTTTCATATTTTGATTTTTATACCATAATGTTATATTTTTACCGGGCATATATTTGTTTTCTTTTGGTTATTTTGATTTTTATACGGAAAAATATTTTAAAAGCAATCTTATTAATTTCCCTATATTGATTTTTATGCCTTTCCGTTTCAATATATTTTAGGTAGAGATCTACGAACTTCTAAAAGAAATATTCATCTATTCATATTTAGATTAAAACGGTTGATTCATTGCCAACTTATGCTCACCTATTCTTTCCATGATTACATTGATTTGAGTTTTTTTTTTGTTAAAACCAGTAGTAAGCATTTGGTTAATAAGATACTAATGCTATAGTTTAATATAATTTCCAATTTTGGCTTCCCAGAGGATGTCTTTATAAGCCAAGTCGAAGACTTTGAACGTTGAATAAGAAGATTCGCGTCTTCCTCTACTGGGTATTTTATGATGTTCATGTTTTGTTAATCATCTTCTATTCTACCTTCATGTTTTGTTCATTAACTTATACCTCGAAAAATCATAACCCTAACGTATATTCTACCTTCATGTTTTGTTCATTTTGTTCATTATCTTCTATCTCGAAATATCATAACCCTAACGTAGATTCTACCTTCATGTTTTGTTCATTATCTTCGAAAAATCATAACCCTAACGTACTAAAGTTTTTTCGAGTTTGTTGGTTGTTGGTTTGTTTGTTTCTCGGGTTGTTTGCTATCCCATGATAGGTACCTTAACTATTAGACGGTGCAGGTCTTTTGGTCTTTTTATTGTTGGAATTTCAGTTCTGTTTCCTTTGCATGGGTATTTATATACTTGCATAACATGGCAATCTAGCCTACACCTTCTTTGTGTAAGGTGAAGATTAATTAAATTCTAAAGTTGATATTGGGTGTCTTTTGTTGTTGAAAATAGGAGAAAAATGATGCGGTACAAAGACTTTGAAATTAACAATGATAGCCAGACAAAACAATGAACCATAATTCCGTAATTAAAAACAACGCTACGGCGAAAAACATGGGCTTAGCAGGGAGTTCGTGACTGGGTATTTTTTCTAATTAGTACAAAACATACCAGTATTTATATATGAAGAACAAAACATAGTCAAATACCAACGTCAGTGAATTAGCTATATCAGTAACTGTATTTGTGTATACGTATTAACGTCTATGTTTAGGTTGTTGATGAATTTGCAGCTGTATTTAATTATTTTAAATATTTAGAATTCTTTTTGTGGGTGTCTGTATGTGCATATTTATGCATATACAACTATGTTTAATCTTGGGTTTCATTGTTGATTGATCATTTGGTAGGTTCTTTATTAACTACCAGTGGTTAAGACATTTGCAACCAGTGGTTAAGATATTTGCAAGTATGGTGTACACCATTCTCCAATTTTACTCTGAGCAATGTAGTTCATAAGGTTGTCAAGGTCTTGGTGTTGAAGGTCTAGAAGTTTGAGAATAAAAGGAGTGGGAAAGGATGAAGTTTTGAGCACCAAGACCTTAAGGATCACGTGTAAAAAGGTAATTAAGATCATGCCAGGAATATGTGTATTTTATGAATGCTGGAATTCATTACTTATCAGGAACACCGCATGAATGTTTAGAGCATTTAGATAGAGATATGAGGTCTGGTGTTTGTAACTCTGAGTTACTTGGTGAAAGTTGGCTACGGTGTGGGAGATCTGAGTAGTGGGAGTTGGATTTACAAGATTTTATAGTATCTCGTGTAGTTTTTCCAATGGGATGAGAGGCACAAGAGTATATGTTGGTGGCTTGGCTAATGGGGTTGGAGGTTTAGGAGTCTATGGTGGTGTCTTTGCCACGTGATATTAAGCCATGAAATCATGCTTAATATAAGTCATTTTGATTTGAAAATGCCTTCCAAACGTTGAAAAAGGATAGTCATGGGGAAAATGCTATCGGTAAATCTTATTTATACCGGGTTCAATTTAAACCGGGTTCAATTTAAGAGTAGTCATACAAAGTAAAGCTTAACAGATTTGCACCTTTTGGAAAGACAGCGTGAATTTCAGATTATTTTATGACCAGCTGTGTAGCGGGTCTAACTCTCTCTTATTTTATGACCAGCTGTGTAGCGGGTCAATTTTCTGTTTTGCTCGAGGACTAGCAAAATGTAAGTGTGGGGGAATTTGATGAGCATGAAAGTGCTCCATATATAATTTTGAACCCGAAGAATGATACTGCAGACGCACTTGAGCCCGTATAAAATATCGCGTATATAATTTGAAACCGAAGACAATATCATGGTGTATTTTTGAACCTCGAAGAAAATACTGCGTGTGTATTTTTGAACCCCGGGAGAAAATCTGCGTGTGTATTTTTGAAACCTGAAGAAAATACTGCGTGTGTATTTTTGAACCCGTAGAGAATGCTCCATATATAATTTTGAACCCAAAGAATGATCTTTCGCATGTGCGTTTTGAGCCGCAAAGAATACGCCCTTTTCTCTTTTTTTTTTTTTTTGTATTTGGGTTTTCCTTTGTTGGGCGCGGTTACGTGTCGGGAGATAATTTTGTCTTTCTCCGTGTGCGAGATATCTTGTTACTAAGTTGTTATGAAGAAATCCGGTAAGATGTTACTCCGAATGCAATTTCGCCTCATCGAAAGATGTCCATAGTTCCAAACCGAACACGGATGATGAATTCTTCGTCAAAAAAATTGCCTCTTCTCCGAAGAATCACCCAGGTTTCGTGCCAATTTTGTTAACCGGTGGTGAAGATGAAAAGAAGACACGTTCGGTTCGCCCAGAGAACACCATACGGTTCTATCTTCATAAAGGGTATATTCCTCTTCCAATATTGATTTCAGGATGTGCCAAAGCCCATTGCGTTCTTTTGATAGATGGGTTGAGTTCATGGTGATGTTTTGAAGGGAGAGGATGGTGCTGGAAGGGCGCAAGATGTTAGCGCTGGAAGGATGCAAATTGTTAGCACAGAGTGTGATACTGCGGCTAGCATGCGCGTGCGGCATGTGTGCCTGGCATGTGCGTCCCGGTAAGCGTGTCCGGTAAGCACGTCTAGCAAGCGCGTCTGGGCAAGCGCGTCGGCAAGCGCTTCTTTTCTTTCTTCTTGTTTCTTCTGTTGAAAAATGTCTAACTCAAGTTCGCAGGAGGAATCGGTTCGGAGGATGATTCTGGGGTAGAGTCACACGAAAACTTGCCTTTGGTGACCACCGCTGGTGACTTAGAGATGGGCGTTAGCCAATTGCGGCATGAGATGTGGCTCAAACGGCGGATGATTCTCTCGATGGTTGCTGCCGTAGACATGGAAGAAGACCCTTTGCGAGTCGTGAGGCCAGTGCGGGCGCCTTTTTGATCCTCCGTACTTGGTTCCTTATCCGGGTCATGTCTTTGGTTGGCGGCTTCACAAAGTGCCGGCTAAGCACGAGGCGTTGTACACTTAACGGGAGAAGTACGGACATATGGTCACAACCAAGAAAGTCACTAGTCGATTTTCACCGGTTAAGCGTGTGGAAGAGGCTTTATCTTCCATCGAGGATATGCGTGAGGTGACTGGTCACACCGTTTCAAGACGTTATTGCCGATCGGGAGCACCATCGCGACGTGTGCGTATAAAAGGAGTTCAACACTTCGTGGTTTGTCGAAGGCCTTCTTTGAGATCCAAAGTTGAAAGATGCAGCAATCGAAAGCCTTTCCGTGAGGAGATTGCACGACGGGGGAGGTGGAATTGAAAAGCTTTCCAAGATGTTGACTATAAAGAGAGCGGCTCTTGAGGATGCAAAGTTGACTTTCTCCAAGAAGAGCAGACTTCTGTTGGATGATTTTCCTTGAACGTTTCTCTTGTTGATCTTTCATTTAGGTTCTTCTTTTTTTTTTTTTGAAAGACATATTGGATGTCTGGTTCAAAGCTTGACCTTTGATAGACAGCTGGTAGCTTTTGGGTGTTGGATTATTTCTGGGATGAATGGTTTTGATAATATGACTCGATTATGTTTTTGAAAGGAATATTGCTTCTATGAGAGTGTGTGCTAGCAATTGGCACAAGACTGTTGATATGACAGTTTTAATAGGAACCTAAAATAGATCGTATATCTTGTGGAGTCTAAATTTACTCACTTCACAGGTTTTGTGAACACGCCCTATCCGTGTAAAAGGCGGCTTTGCTTGGTAGCATTGCCGAGTTAGTCCCCGATTCTTGGTAGCGTCTTGACGAGTCTCCGGTTTTCGGTGTAGTTTTAACAACCGATAATAAGGTTGTCTGCGGTTGAGTTTGACCGAGCCGCAAGTCCCCAATCGCGGGTAGCATCTTCAACGAGTCCCCGCCGGTGTAGTTTTACAACTGTAATGGGGGGCGTCTAG
Source organism: Papaver armeniacum (assembly GCA_023531295.1). Taxonomy (NCBI): domain Eukaryota; kingdom Viridiplantae; phylum Streptophyta; class Magnoliopsida; order Ranunculales; family Papaveraceae; genus Papaver; species Papaver armeniacum. The sequence goes on from JAJJWW010015222.1 coordinate 32,527, forward strand.
CAGATTGAGTCGGATCGGCGGTAGCATCTTCGGCAACTCCCAGTTTTCTCGTGTAGTTTACAACTAGTAACCGGGTTGTGCAGTAGTTGCGTCGGATTGAGTCGCCTTCCCCACCATCTTAACATCACGGGTCGAAGAACGAGATCGACAGTCGACATTGTAGCCGATAGATCAATCCTCCCATTGTGGTCGCCAATTGTTTATGGGTAAAAATCGTTCGCGATTTGGTAAATGCGGTTGGTGAGTGAGAAACTGGTTCAAACCCTAAACAAATGTGCTGCACGTGAGCACTTTATAGATTCGAGAGATCAATGCAGTACAAGTCCGGCCTAAACCAAGAAATAGCCGTTCGGACTTGCTTGGTCACAAAGTGGAGGAGAAGGATTGATTTGGGGAGGAAGCAAAGAAAGGTGTTGAGGCGAATAGTGCAGGAGAGTAGTATCTCGACTTGTATCAGAAAGTGAAAGCTTGGGAGCTTGCAAGAGGTGGAAGCTTTTGGGAGAGCTTGCCAAGTTTCCTTTCTGAGAGTGTAGTATTTTTTCTCCTGACCGAGACTTGTTGTCTGGTGGAAATAGGTAAGACCTATTTATACAAGTCGACATTGAAACGTACTCGGCCTCATGAAGGAAGAGAGTAAAGGGTGAAATAATGGGAGGAGGTGGTAACCGTATGGTTTAATGGGCGAAAACGTTTTTCACCATTATTTCCTCTTTTATTTGACCGCTTTATTCCTTTTCACGCTTTCTTTATGTGAGCGTAGTGTACGCTGCATGCTGTGACCACCAAACCAAAACCCTGGAAAGCATCCCCCGGTTTGTGTTGATATCTCAGTGTTGGTTGCACCTTGAGTGCAAGTGGTCTTGCTAGTGGCGCGTGTGGCATGTGCCATTGGCATGTGCGGAATGCCCTTGTTGTGGGTTGTACCTCGGCGTAAGTGGCAATGCCGGAGCTGCTAGTGGCGTGCGTGGCATGTGCCCGGTGGCATGTGCGGAATGTCTTGGTGGTAGGTTATACGTTGAGTGTAAGTGGCAATGCCGGAGACAGCGCGCGTGGCGTGCGTGGCATGTGCGGAATGCCTTGGTGGTAGGTTGCACGGTTTGCAAGTTAGGTTACCAGTGTGTGTGTTTGGCATGTGCGGAATGCCTTGGTGTTAGGTTGCACGGTTTGCAAGTTAGGCTACCAGCGTGTGTGTTTGGCATGTGCCAATGGCATGTGCGGAATTCCTTGGTGGTAGGTTGCACGGTTTGCAAGTTAGGCTACCGGGCGTGTGTGTTTGGCATGTGCCAATGGCTCGTGCGGCCATGTTGACCTAGTTGCAAGTCTTGCAAGCCTAGGGCGCTATGTTTGGCGTGGGCCAAAGGCATAGCGGCTTGGAAGTATGGCTTGCGACACGTGTTGGCATGTGCCAATGGCACGTGCGGCCATGTTGACCTATTTACCAAGTCTTGCAAGCACAGGGCGCTATGTTTGGCGTGGGCCAAAGGCATAGTGGCTTGGAAGTATGGCTTGCGACACGTGTTGGCATGTGCCAATGGTACGTGCGTCCATGTTGACCTAGTTGCAAGTCTTGCAAGCCTAGGGCGCTATATTTGGCGTGGGCCAAAGGCATATCGGCTTGGAAATGTGGCTTGCGGCACGTGTTGGCATGTGCCAATGGCACGTGCGGCCATGTTGACCTAGTTGCAAGTCTTGCAAACCTAGGGCGCTATGTTGGGCGTGGGCCAAAGGCATAGCGGCTTGGAAATATGGCTTGCGGCACGTGTTGGAATGTGCCAATGGCACGTGCGGCCATGTTGACCTAGTTGCAAGTCTTGCAAACCTAGGGCGCAATGTTGGGCGTGGGCCAAAGGCATAGCGGCTTAGAAATATGGCTTGCGGCACGTGTTGGCATGTGCCAATGGCACGTGCGGCCATGTTGACCTAGTTGCAAGTCTTGCAAACCTAGGGCGCTATGTTGGGCGTGGACCAAAGGCATAGCGGCTTAGAAATATGGCTTGCGGCACGTGTTGGCATGTGCCAATGGCACGTGCGGCCATGTTGACCTAGTTGCAAGTCTTGCAAACCTAGGGCGCTATGTTGGGCGTGGGCCAAAGGCATAGCGGCTTAGAAATATGGCTTGCGGCATTTGTTGGTGTGCCAATGGCACGCGCGGCCATGTTGACCTAGTTGCAAGTCTTGCAAACCTAGGCGCTATGTTGGGCGTGGACCAAAGGCATAGCGGCTTAGAAATATGACTTGCGGCACGTGTTGGCGTGTGCCAATGGCACGTGCGGCCATGTTGACCTAGTTGCAAGTCTTGCAAACCTAGGGCGCTATGTTGGGCGTGGACCAAAGGAATATCGGCTTAGAAATATGGCTTGCGGCACGTGTTGGCGTGTGCCAATGGCACGTGCGGCCATGTTGACCTAGTTGCAAGTCTTGCAAACCTAGGGCGGTATGTTGGGCGTGGACCAAAGGCATAGCGGCTTAGAAATATGGCTTGCGGCACGTGTTGGCATGTGAAATGGCATGTGCGGCCATGTTGGCCTAGTTGCAAGTCTTGCAAACCTAGGGCGCTATGTTGGGCGTGGACCAAAGGTATAACGGCTTAGAAATATGGCTTGCGGCACGTGTTGGCATGTGCCAATGGCACGTGCGGCCATGTTGACCTGCAAGTCTTGCAAACCTAGGGTGCTATAAGGCGTGGGCCCGAGAGGCATAGTGGCTTGGAGATTTGGCATTGTTGTCATGGTGCGCGGGAGTGCGGTAACTTGGTTTTGGCATTGTTGCCGCGGTGCGCAAGATGCGGCTTGGTTTAGCATTGCTGCCATGGTGCGAGTATGCGGCTTGGTTTGGCATTCTTTGCCATGGTCGTGCGTATGCGGCTTGGTTTGGCATTCTTTGCCATGGTATGCATGATATGCGCTTGGTTTGGCATTGTTGCCATGGTGCGCAGATATGCGGCTTGGTTTGGCATTGCCGCCATGGTGCGCAAAGATGCGGCTTGGTTTGGCATTGCTGCCATGGTGCGCAAAGATGCGGCTTGGTTTGGCATTGCTGCCATGGTGCGCGGAGATGCGGCTTGGTTTGGCATTGCTACCATGGTGCGCAGGTGGCGGCTTGGTTTTGGAATTAGGGTTCTGTGGTTCGAAATCCCTAATCGGTATTTTGAAAAAAAATACCCCTATTAATTATTTACACAGGTTAAATGCTCTTAGTTAATGTGTTGCGGGTAACACTAGGTCATGGGGTTTTACGATTTTACCCCCTTGTTTAAAACCACCATCAACACCTAGATTTTGTTTGAAATGAAGAAGAAGAAGAATGAAAAGGAAGAAACTGAAAGAGGAGGAGAAACCAAGAGAAATCGAATATGTGCGTGACTCCTTGTGTGCGTGTTTGTCAAGGTTAGCCTGGTAATTTTATTTTTTTATACTTTTTGGGACCAGCGGATAAACCATTTCTCCCATGGACTATAGCATAATTACTAGACCGGTTTTTGGACCATTAGCAAATTTCTTCATGGAGTGTAATTACGTAATTTATCAACTTGGATTATATCCATTGGGTTAATTCTTTGGGCCTCTTGTGCTACATTGAGGTTCTTACCCTCGATAAGGGCACCCGTTAGGGTTTAGCATGTACCTATAAATAAACTAGCCACATCAATAGCTGCTACTCTCTAACTAGTAACTACTACATAAACGCAGCCGTCTTCGTCCCCTAACGTTTCCGATCTCTAATCCTCCAAAACTCTTTTCATTTTGGATTTCACTGGTTTTTATGAAATGGATTCCGGGAAGGATCTCGAATCTATTTACACCATCAAAGAAAACAACTAGCATGATGATTTTTCCTCTCAAATATTTCCCATCAATCAGTTGTTTCTTGTTGGTAATTCTACCTAATTTTGGAGTTGTATTTATTATACATCCGATGGTAATTCTACCTAATTTTGCATTTATTATACATCCGATGAAGTAAGTCAAGACACAGATCAAACAATGAAGTTTGAAGTTGGTTATCCAGAAACTTGTTCTTACCAATTTCAAGGGTTAATTTAACTTGTATTAGAAACCTAATTTGTAGTATGTTTAATTATTCCAAGAAAATATAAGACTTTCAATTTCAATGTTGATTTGTTTTGAGTTATTTGTTTTATTGGCTTCTGAATTATGGTCTTAAATGTATTACATGATTTCTCCTCCGTTCCCTGCGGTCCTTGGATAAGATGAATTATAAAGACATCCATATTAATTGCTAAGTTATCTGTATGATCATTTTCTTGCAATTGAACTTCTTGAATAGTTTCCAGCCAAGTATTTAATAATCATAAAGAAGCTCAGGGTTGTGTTGGAAGTCGATGAATTGTCATCAAGGAACAAATCCTCATTGTTAAAGCAACTTACAGTGTTGGTTATAAAAGTATGTAAAGTTTGTTCTTGTATTTTACATTGCTTGTCCTGTCAATTTGGATAATAGTAGATTGATGAAAATTCATTTTACTACCTCCCTCCGTTACTTTTTAATATTTGGTTTTGTTTTTAGAGAAAATTAAGGAAATTAAGAGAACTAATCATTGAAAGTGGTCCTCATGACACTTGTCAATAAAATAAGTGAAGTGAAATGGTCCCCATGACACTTGTGAGCAAAAGAGGTAAAGTGAAATGGTCCACATAACACTTGTCATCAAAAGAAGTTAAGAGAAAAGTGGTCCCAGAAAATTAAAATGACATTTGACTTTCCCAATTAGGAAACCAGCCTATTTGTTTGAAACATTTATTTATTGAAACCAGCCTATTAAAAAATAACGGAGGGAGTACTTCAGTATATTTATTGTCTTCCATTTTTTGCCAGCTCTAATGGTCACAAATAATCCAACTAAAATGATGCTGCCTATGTTTTTGTAGATGTTCTCATTTTTCTCACCCATTAATGCCTACTTCATTGCAAATCTATCAGATTAAATGTAACAGTGTAAATATTCATTAGTAAATGACATTTTGAAGTAGGTTGTAAATTTACGGCAAGCTGCTGTTCTCCATTTCAAACCCTATGCTACTGAAACAACTCATGTTTTACAAATGAGATTTCTGTTGCCGTGGTTACAATATTTTTCCAGAATATGTTCATAGCACAATGCATATTCCCAGACCAAAAAAAATACATCCCAACAGATGCATAAAAACCAACCTAAATTAGTCATACATTTTTTTGAAATATTAGTCATACATTATAATTACTCATTGTTTCACATATGAACTGAAAGGATCTTCACTAAAAAAGGAGAACACTAGCTACCTAAAATGAATTAACAAATACAAAAACTAAATCTTGAAAACCCAGATATGTAGTAGCATTTTATGGCAAAAAGCGGACCCTGCGATTAAAAAAATAGAAAAATCCTCGCTCAATTGAAATCTACGGATTCAGCTGTTTGAAATTGAGACCCTGTCCATCCATCCATAATCTAAGTTGACACTATGAGCAGAAACCAAACAATTTTATGGAAGTATAAAATCCAATTACTAAAGAAGGAGAAACCAAACAATTTGTTTGCGAGATCCAGAAAAAGGAGAAAAGGATCTAAACAAATGGTAGCATTTGAAGTAAAAAATATCTTTGTTTTTTGAGAGGAGAAATCATTGTGTGGGTAAGTTGTTGGCAATGATTATGTGTATTTGATGTTTCTGCTTCCATTTATGGACCGTGAACATGAGAGTTTGCTGTTGTTGTATTAGAAGATATGTATTTATGTGTATATTATATATATGGTTAGGAGATATCTTGGTTAGGAAATATATTATTTTTGGTGTAAATCTATTTTGGCTTTCTTCTCCCATTTAAATTCTTAGAGAAACCAATTGTAATCTCAAGCTTTTCAATAAGAAAACTTCGATTAATATTTTCATCCTTGTCGTTTCATGGCATCTGAGCCAGAATCGAAATAAACTTCAATTAATTACATTTTTCGGATTATACGGGTATGATGATTTCCCCGGTGAAATTGAAGTGTGATAATTATGAACAAATTGTTGTTAATACTCGCGCTTATGAATATTGATGCAAATTCAATGGAAGATATCTTTCATCACAAGATAGAGTACCACTTGCTAATACTCTCAATGATGCACAGTGGGAAGCTATTGTGAATATGCTTAATTCTTCTAATAAGGAGGGTTCAAAGGAAAACCTTTCTAGTAAATGGATACTTGATACAGGGGCTTCAAGGCATATGACAGGAATTAAAGAGTTTTTCTGCAAAACATATCAAATAGGTTTTTCTTCCGTAAAACTTCCGAACGGCGCATATACAATTGCACCATGTGAAGGCACTGTGGCGTTTGGAGATAATATGAGATTATATCGTGTTTTATACGTTCCTGATCTTCAATGCAATTTGATTTCCTTAGCATGCTTAATTAAAGATCTTAAATGTATTGTCACTTTGACTGATAAGTTGTGTGTGATACAGGACCGCACTACGAGGACGGTGATTGGTGTGGGTGAGGAACGAGACGGGGTCTATATCTTCCATAGTGGAATGCTCATTACTGCAAATCGAGTATCAGCTGGAGAAGATTATTATTTATGGCATAGACGTTTGGGTCATGCGTCTAATAAGGTTGTTTCTTTACTTCCGGGTATGAATAAAGTTGATTGTCGAAATTTCTTAAGGAACCATGTGATATTTTCTTTAAAGCTAAACAAACTCGGACTACTTTTCCGGTTAGTGAGAGTAAAGTCGATGACCTCTTCCATTTAGTACATTGTGATGTGTGGGGTCCTTATCGTACTCCATCTTCTTGTGGTGCACATTACTTTCTTACCATTGTCGATGATTATTCTCGTTGCGTTTGGGTTTATTTGATGGCATATAAAAGCGAGATGGTGCGGAATTTTCAGAATTTTTGTGCAATGACAAAGACACAATTTGATAGGCAAGTTAAGCAAGTTCGCAGCGATAATGGTACGGAATTTCGTCCTTTGATTCCATTTTTTACTAAACACGGAATTGAATTTCGGACCTCATGTGTGGATACACCACAACAAAATGGGCGAGTGGAACGCAAACATCGTCATATACTGAATGTGGCGCGTGCTTTGCGATTTCAAGCAAATTTACCTCTTCGCTTTTGGGGTGAATGTATCCTAAGTGCTGCTTATATTATTAATCGCACGCCCACTTGCCTTGTTAAATGGTAAAACCCCATATGAACCTGCCATACGAAAATCTCCTATTTATACTCATATTCGAGTATTTGGATGTTTGTGCTATGCTAGTGTTGTGCCTCATGATCGTAATAAATTTAATCCACGAGGTCGGAAATGTATCTTTGTTGGCTATCCTTATGGAAAAAAAAAGGGTTGGCGATTATTTGATTTGGAAACGAAACAATTCTTTGTATCTTGTGATGTCGTTTTCTTTGAAAACAAATTTCCTTATACTATTCTTTCTTTGGATAATAATAATGAAGAGTGCCAAAATGAAGGTGCAAGGTTGGAAATTGTTGCGGAACAGTCGGATTTATCGTTGTTGTCCGACAATACTTCTATTCCGGGTACTACTTTAAATGGGACAGGTGAACTGAGAGATCAAGGGACATGCGAAGAGATATCGTCAGTTGGTGACAGCAGACCAATAGACACAGGCGATGTACAATCGGTGAACGAAATTTGTCAGTGCGATAATGTTGATCATGTTCCAGGCACTGCTGTACGGGTTTTGTCCAGTAGTGACCAAATTTCTACTCCAGGAAGTAAAGAACGGGTTGTGTCTGGTATTGATCAAATTATTACACCAGCCAGTGACGTACTAGATTTTTCTAGTGCCAGAAGTCGAAGAGTCACAAACAGTGATAGAAGTCCAAAGGTCACGGGATCATCAAGTGCTTTAAGAGATGGTTTTGTCTCATCTCGAGACTACTTTGCAGAATGTGTCAGGAAGATTAAGCGACACTTCTGTGGATCGAATTGGAGAATGTGTCGGGGAGTCTAAGAGACACTTCTCGATGTAATTTTACCTGCTACCGAAATATGTGATATTATTAGTGATACTTGATAAGGCGATTCGACGTAGTGTTCGGTCTCGGGTTCCTAATACTCGGTTAAAGGATTATATATGTAATAATTCCAAAGAAATAGACCCCTGACTCCTCCACTCCTCGCTCGTCAACGTTCTCAGTACGCCTTATCCCATAACTAATTATGTGTCTTGTGAAAAATTTTCTCGCTAATCATACTCGTTTTTTTGGCGGCGATTACTACTCTTAAAGAACCTACGAGTTATGCCGAAATTTGTTAAGCCTTCCCCCGTTGGCGTGTAGCTATGTTTGAGGAAATTGGTGCTCTTGATAAAAATGGCACATTATCTATTACTGATCTGCCTCCAGGGAAGAAGGCTATTGGTTGTAAATGGGTTTACAAAATTAAATATAATTCTGACGGTACCGTCAAGCGGTATAAGGCTCGCTTAGTTGTCCCCGGTAATAGACAAGTGGAAGGGGTGGATTATCATGAAACATTTGCTCCCGTTGCTAAAATGGTTTCGGTTAGAACATTTTTAGCAAAATCTTGATTGCTCGTGATTGGGAGTTACATCAAATGGATGTTCACAATGCTTTTCTACATGGGGATCTTGATGAAGAAGTATATATGCAACTTCCTCGGGATATTCGACTAGTTCTCCGGGTAAAGTGTGTGTAGACTCCATAAATCTTTATATGGCCTTCGTCAAGCTCCTCGTAATTGGTTTGCTAAGCACGCAGGTGCTCTCAAGGCTTTTGGATTTATACAATCTTATGCTGATTATTCTCTATTTACTCTACGACGAGGTGAGAATTATATTAATGTCCGGTCTATGTGGATGATTTAATTATTGCCGGAATGATTCCTACCGCTATTAGTACTTTTAAGGCATATTTAAGCCGTTGTTTTCATATGAAAGATTTGGGAAGTCTCAAGTATTTTCTTGGTATTGAAATGTCTCGTGGACCTGATGGTTTGTTCTTATCTCAACGGAAATATACCTTGGACATTCTTGCCTCGAGACCGGACTTCTTGGAGCCAAACCGGTTCTTCACTAATCGATCAACATCATCGTTTAGCTCTAGATGATGGACCATTGTATTCCCGATTCCTCCCAAAGATCGTCGGCTTGTTGGACGTTTGATTTATTTGACCATTACGCGTCCTGAATTGTGTTACTCGGTGCATATATTGGCTCAATTCATGCAGTCTCCTAGGGTGTCTCATTGGGAAGCTGCACTACGAGTTCTTCGTTATTTAAAGGGACATCCGGGGTCAAGGGATTGTTTTACGTAAGGATAGTGCTCTTCAACTTACTGCTTATTGTGACTCGATTGGGCCTCCCACGCCTCTTAGTCGTCGTTCGCATCTTTGGTTACTTTATTTTTGGGAGGCTCACCTATATCTTGGAAGACAAAGAAGCAACACACGGTATCTCGCTCTTTTCCGCCGAGGCCGAGTACCGTTCTATGGCTCATACTTGTAGTGAGCTCACCTGGCTAAAGGCACTATTAAAATCTCTAGGTGTGATTCACTCTCAGCCTATGCGCCTTTACTGTGATAGTCAATCCGCTCTTCATATTGCTGCTAATCCTGTTTTTCATGAACGCACCAAACATATTGAGATTGATTGTCATTATGTGCGCGATAAAATTCAGTCTGGTACTATTACTACTTCTCATGTTCGGACAACTGCTCAGCTTGCAGATATTTTCACCAAAGCTCTTGGACGTCCTCAATTCGAGCTGCTTCTTCGCAAGTTGGGCATTCGTGATCTCCATGCTCCAACTTGAGGGGGAGTATTAGAAGATATGTATTTATGTGTATATTATATATATGGTTAGGAGATATCTTGGTTAGGAAATATATTATTTTTGGTGTAAATCTATTTTGGCTTTCTTCTCCCATTTAAATTCTTAGAGAAACCAATTGTAATCTCAAGCTTTTCAATAAGAAAACTTCGATTAATATTTTCATCCTTGTCGTTTCATGTTGATTTTAGGGTTAGGTTTCGGATTCTTTATCTCTATGCGCATGCAGCAGCTAAATGTAGATGGAGTGGAAGAATTGAGGAAACTATTCCACTTATAAGATTTAGAGATCGATCTAAACGGTTCAGACTAGGGCTAAATTGTAGTCGTTGATCTATTTTAGATTTAACGGCTTAAAGAAATTATGGTATGCAAGGTTACGAACGTTTTGGTGTTGCTTAACTTAATTTATAATAGTACCAAATGGCCAGTAGATGTTACGGTGAATTGTTTGAATGAAAAAGCTATACCGTTGTTGTGTACTGTGTGGCTGAGCTCTTCTCACCAGGGTTTAATTGTAGTCGTTGATATGTTTTAGATTTAACGGGTCACACGAATTTTACAACAGTAATCGCTCACCGAAGTTTGATTTTAGACGGCCGTGATTTGTTTTATACATACACGCGATAGTTAGGGAGATTAAATTGTTAGACTCGTGGGAAAATTTTAGGGCACATCACTAAGAAAGTTTATGGCGTCATCAAAGGGGCACCTGTAAGAACACCCAAAATGGGAAATACAAATTATATCATGACTAGTGCAAACGCTGATGGCCAACATCTCACTGATCTAGCTACTACCACTTTGAGAGAAGTTCGATAACTCCAGCATTTTCAAAAGGTTTGGCCACTATGAAGTATGTTCACTAATCCCAAAACCAGAAAACTAGAGTATGTCTTGTATACATATTCCGCTAGCAAAGAGAATTGACGTGGTGACCAAAATCCAATACATCTCATGACCTAAACACTCCATGCTTACTCCATATCTACATTTTTGGATGAGATGATCAACAACAACAACAAGCAACATCGGTTATAGTACACCCATTATAATTCATTACAGTGCCACCAATCCGTGCAACCATTCAATTTTTCCAATATTAGACTCACTTATTCAAAGCAACCTTCCAAGTCTATTTGTTACTAGAAGAAGTTCTCATCAAATTTCATGCTACTTTTTTTCCTTCTTAACAAAAACCAATCATTTGGGGTCTTTGGACCTCTTTCTTGTAAACTCTTTGTAAATCTTTGTATTCATCAATACAATTTTGACTTACCAAAAAAAATAAAAATATATCATTGTAACTTATTTTTCCGACATTTGATATCGTAGTACTAACTAAGACCAGACTTTTGCTATCATATTTCTAGCCAAATTTAAGAGATTAGGAGTCCATTTAGGTTAATGCTAAGCATGAGTTAGCCAGAGAAGCTAAGAAACTTTGTCAATATTTTTCTTGAATTAGATGGGTGTCACTTGGATTACATCCATCGGGTATTTCTCGTGGCCTCTTGTGTGCTACATTGGGGGTTCTTACCCGTGATAAGGGCACACGTTAGTTCCAGGATGTAGCTATAAAAAGCTAGCTACACAGAAAAACCGACTACTCTCTCACTATTTTACACTAAACGCAACAAGAAAATAGTATCACACCCAACCAACAGTCCAACTTGGTCGGGTCAGGCCGTTTCAAATTCAATACACGGTTTATTGTGTTGACTCAAACCTGAATTGCCAAGAAAATGACTCAATAAACCGTGAAGATACAACGGAATGTTGCGGTAATTCTAATTGCAGTACTAAGTGCATCAATTAAAAAGACTTTTGTTAAAGGGATAGAAAAAAGAGATCCGAGGAGAGCAAAAACCGTAATTGATTCGGTAACTAGGATCGATTTAATATGAATGTCCGAGTCAGACAAAATTACCCTTAGGATCAAATGTTTTTCTTACACGTTCAACATTAACTAAAACCTAACCCTCCCATCGTTTTCTCCTAACCCTTACAACCATTACAGAAGTTCAGTACAAACAAGACAAACTACACTCTGGCAAAAGAAACATAAATGTTATGTTCTCGATAGTTCGTTGATTTGAGTAGAGGTAGTGCACAAAAATTAGTATCAATTTCATAGTTAATGAAAATCAATTAACTATTCATCAATCATCATTGTTTACCATTCAAATAAATTAAAAAGAATTATCCGCAAATCGTGATAAAGTGAAATCCAGAGACAACACTTCCATCTAGATATAATGGATCCTTACAGAATCAATTGTAGTAACATTTTGGCCTCTTTGCCATAAAACTCTGGATCATGATCCAACTGCATCTATCTGTTGGTGGTACCTAGATTCCTCCGGTCTATTACACGGTTTATTCATTTTTTATTTTGTTTTTATAGTGATTACAATGGCAAAAGTAAAAATCCACCGCCATTAATGAAAGTTTAAGTTTCCGACTTCCGGTAATTAGGTTAAGTAGAAGAACAAACGAGGCAGGACTCGGAGAGTATGTTTGACGATGACTTGACGAGTATCATGAAAAATTCATGTGGCTAGAAAAGGCATTTAGTCCAACTCATAGATATATATAAAACAAGGTATAATTACTGAGTTGGTTACCATTCTTGCTCTCCTCAGATCCTCTTTTACTCTCTCTAACAAAAATCATTAAAACCATTAATTTTCTAATAGTAACGCAACGTATTAAACAAGGCAAATTTGGTGCTACGAATTCCCGCAAAAAATACGTGAGACTAAAATGTAGAAGTTTTATCTGTAATTGTTACTTTACCATCTAAATGTAGAAGTTCCATATCAGTAATTAGGAACTGGGAATGGAAACGCAAGTCCTGATTTTGGAGAAGTACAATGCATCTGAGTGCACCATAACGAATGAGATTTCACTCAGAAAATTTAGCAAACACTTGTACGATGAAAAAAAAATAATAAAAAGAAAGAAATTAGACAAGAAATATCTCTTCTTCTGAACTTGTTGATAGAATGCATACAATTGAAGAACAGACCACCATTATAACACATCCAAAATATACATTGATTCTTAGATAAAATAAATAGAAATTCATACACGTATTTAGACATTTCATCTGTTTGGATTGCAGAATATCAAAGGAAAAACTAATACCATAGATAGTCATTCATTCACAGCTGTACTTTCCAGATCTTGGTCTTTGCGGAGTAATTAATAACCGAAGAAACCGAGAGGCTGCAAAAGAAATGACTAGATCTATCAATCTGTCGTTTCCTGGAATCACCCGCATGTCCAGAATCAGATTTATCTCCTTCTTAAGAAGATGGTTGCAAAGTTAAGGCAAACACATCAGGGTAAACAGATTTTTTTGGACCTAATTTGGAGAGGATAAATCCCATTTTTGCTGCTAAATAAAAAAAAAATGAATTTGTCTCCACCACCAGGCTATTATATGTAAAGGTTCATTCTTCTTATATTTCTTTCTGTGAATTTCAGAAGAAAAGAATTGGTGGAAGATGAAGACCAGAGGAGAAATGTGGAAACGGCTGGAGTTTTAGATGTAGATTTAGGTGTAGTAGTTTTTTTCCCTAACTACATGACATCTGATGCATATATATATATATATATATATATTAAACCCTAAGCCTTCCTTATCTGTACTCTGTAGTAGACTTTATAGCTTTGGTAATTTGGCGAACCACCTTGTCCAAATTGAGCCCATGTCCACAATAACTCTTATTTTGGAACTATGATTTTGGGCATACCAAAATCTTCTAGGCATACCGAATAAAAAAACAAAAGGGTTGTGAAATAACAAAATCGTATCCCCTAACCCAAATTTTTTTAATGGCAAATCTACCCTTTTCGTATTAGTGCTAGTAACTGGATTAGTGATTAATTATTTTGTTTAGTGATTAAGATAATTTTCAGAATTATAAAGGTTGTTTAGATGAAAAAATAGGGAAAAAAATCAAAGTTTTGTTTAAGAAGGAGAGAAAGAAGGAGAAAGTGAGAAAATTTTAATTTTTGATTCAATGGAGGATGAGGAGGGTCATAATTCATATAAAAACCTAGGAAAATACATATCAACTATGACAATGATTCCCAAATGGCTGATTTCTTAGATTATGAGAATGATTTTACACAAACTCAAACTCAAGCTCAAGCTCAAACTCAAACCCAAACTCAAGATGATGATTTTGATGAGCCAAATTCGATGATGAGCACATATATGAGGAACCCAATGCTTCTATTACACAAACACTTCTATCTTATGCTCAATCTCACTTTTTATAGCTTGAAATTATCAAAAGTTTGGATTTTTTGCTTCATGGTTCTAATAACCGAGTTCGATAGATTCGGCTCACATCTATGAACCGAATCAACCAAATCATGAACGTTCGGCCATCAATCTGTTTATAAAGATGCGCCGAACCTATAATTTTCAATTCCCACCCTTTTGCTAGACACTAGTTCGGCTGGCATATGAAAGTTTTCATAGTAAGCCGAACAACATCCTGCATTGCCCGGAATAAGAAAATTGATGGTTCAGCTAATATATTAAAAATATTAAGAGCCGAATATGAATTTGTTAATTTTTGGGTAAAATATTGTTATTGGTTCGCATATATTGATATTATCGTATGAGCCAACATAACTATTATGCTTGGTTCGCAACATGAGAATACTATAATATTGTGTGCGGTTCGGCACATATTGAGAATATCGTATAAAGTTTCGAACATAAATATTGTGTGAGGTTCGGCACATATTGAGAATATCGTATGCTTCTAACATAAATATTGTGTGTGGTTCGGCACATATTGAGAATATCGTATAAGCCGAACATTTCTATTATATTCCTTTTCGGACAATTAACCTTGTGATATTCTCTTGTAGATCGTGCTTGGACCCATGGAAAATCAACCTGATCCCGTAGATATTATTCCCGAGGATACCAAGGATCACTTCCAAAATGATTTGGTATGTAAGAACTTTTTGTTTATCTTAATGTTGTCGGAATATTCCAAAGTTTTTCTTACAAATTATTTGTTTTGGAATGAACGTAGACATGGAAAACTAAACCCGAAGTTCTTGATTGGCTTGAGGAACATGCGATGAAGGTAAATTGTGTACTAGTTAAAGGATGCTAAGGCCGATGGGATCGGTTTGAAATGATTTGTGAGCGTAGTGGAACTGGCGCAAGCAAGGTTAAAAAGGGTACCGTATATGTTGGGAAGACCGGGAGAAAGAATAGGACGAAGACGAAGAAAAGAAATTGCCCTTTCAAGATCGTTTTCATCCTCAAGAATAAGACCATGAAGAAAGAAGATCAATATTGGATAATGAATAAAGATATGGATTGTCGTCATAACCACACACGTCCCAAAGACCTTCATGGACATGCGAAAGTAGCGCGGCTCAAACCCGACGAGATGCTAGAAGTGGATAAAATGACACGAGCACGTTTGCCACCTTCTAGGATTCTTAGCAAATTGAAGGCGGACAACAAGAATAACAAGTCGACTATGCAAACTATCTACAATGCAAGACAAAAGATTAGAAGACTCAATTTGCAAGGTAGGATGGTGATGCAACAAGTAATGTGGTTAGGGTGAAAATAACTACGCTTGCCAAAAGAAGTTGGATGACTTCGGTCAAGTCACACACCTTTTCATTGCTCCAATTTAATGCGCCCAATTGGCTCTATGCTTCCCACAAGTTATTATATTGATTGCACGACAAGACTAATAAATATGAGATGCCGTTGATGAACATTTTGGGGCATACTTCGACAAAGGCACCGTTCACCGTGGCTTTTTGCTTCATGAAAAACGTAAGAAGAAAGAGAGTTATGTTTGGGGGTTAGAACAATTGAAGTTAATTTTCCGGGAAGGTGCTCTTCCTAAAGTGTTTGTTTCGATCAAGATTCATCGTTGATGTATGCTATTAAGAAAGTATTTCCGGATGCATTCAATTTTCTTTTGTACGTTTCCATATGGTGCAATGTGAGGAAAAATGCCAACCGATAATTCAACCACTTAAGTTGAAAGAATTAGAGAATATTGCTAAACTACCGTTGGAGACACGAGTAAAGAAAAAGGATGAATTCTTGAAAGCATATGAACATAATGAGATGTTGTGGGCTTCTTTCCATCGCGAATGGGAAGCTTTGATATGGTCAATCACCGAGGGATGTCTATGAAGAAAATTTTCAAATGCTTATTAAGCATTGGAAGACCGCCTCTACCCCGATGTCATTACTTACTTGGTCAAAGATGTGCTGGAACCTAATAAAGAAAGGTTCGTGAGTTGTTTACAAATCGGCACAAACACTTCGACAACCAAGCCACAAGTATGGTAGAGTCGGCTCATTATCGGTTGAAGAAGAACCTTTTGGATGTGTTGACACTTTCATCACGGTTTTGATGCAATTGATGAATATTTCAAAAGTGATGTTGTGAGAATTAAAGCGTTCGAGCATGACCTTATGTTTAGACACAAGCATTATGGTAGTAATTGGCTTGGTGAATTAACTTATAAAGTCTTACATCTATGCATTGACTTGTTGATGAAAGAAGTGGATTTGATTAACATATTAGGCGCCAGCTTGGGGAAGAGTATGTTTGTAAATAGAAGACATCTATGGACTTCCATGCCTACGACCTACTTCGTTCTAAGGATGGGGTCATACCATTTGGGGATATTGATCATTTTTGGAAACAATTAAAGCCGATCCTCTCCCCATCAAGACTGACCGGATGATTTAGAGATTAAGGACACGACAAATGGGAAAAAGTTAGCGGAGAGATAGGAATATGTCCCAGAACTCAAAAAAATTCCTATGGGATAACATGATGCCGGTCATGTATCCTTACACCCAAGAAAATATTTTGGAACGGAAAGTGAACCGAAAGGTAGGAAGAGTAAGAAAATGAATAATTTTCAAACTAGGATGTTTTCAATAAGGAACTATCACTAATAAAAGGGATCCATCCGGCTGCTGAATACCATGATGCACGTATGACAAGGCAAAGAAGGAAATTGAGTAGTTGATGAAGGAGGGAAGAAGTCAAAGTTCCAAAAACGAGGTCAGTCCCGAGTAACAAAGAGAACTTGGCAAACTTAATACTGCAAAAAATTCCAGGTCGCCCATAACAATGTACTTAATACTTCGTAAAAACACTAAAAAGAACTCGGGCAAATTTAAATGTGCGCTAACGACGACCTTCTTGTTAGTTCCACGACCAACCTCTTCCTCCTTGGCGTTCATCTTCCGACGCATCATCCCTAGTACCACCTCCGCTTTGTACCTTCACCAACTTGTCGAGACCTCTTAGTAGTGGCCTGTGTGGATTTCTGTCCTTGTCCTTGTTTATAATTGCATCCCACTTGTTGTGAGGTATTTATGTTTTTCAATAGTCATAGGACTTTTTGCAACCAAGTTTCTTTTCATTTTTTTCAACATCTCCCTACCCGCACAACCTATTTTCATTTGACAACAACTTCCAACCGTGAGTAATGAAGACATTTTTACCATGAACTTATATATGCAAAGAGTATAAAGTGAAATCATTCTTACCATTATCTTGAAAGCCATCACTATTTCTTCTAAGTAGACTTGGTAGTAGATCTTGATTGCTTTGTCCTTCTCCTTTATCAGCCTTTCTTTGACTTTTCTTATTGATAATGAAGGGATGAGAAACTGTTATACCAATCCATGTAGCCCGGATCCTCTTCATAGATCATCACCTAAAGGTACTAACTTCCCAACATCTAATTTGTTTGTATCTAAATTATTCCAATACTCAAGGGTAGGGTCGGGATCATACTTGGTTCCCATGATGAAGTGGTGCTTTAGTTCCATTACCACCCTTTGGCATCAATATTGAATTTTCGTCAAACAAAGGAACCTTTTGGATGCATCCTAATTGACGAAGTATTCTCCGAGGATCGTATATTACATAACCACCGGGATAAAACAATGGACCATGGTACATAGAAACCGGTATATCCTCATCTTCAACAATTTCATCATCTTCATCTTCCTTCACATATGGTTGAAAACGACGTCATCAACACCCATTGTATCTAACCTCTCCTCAAACTTGCCACCAATCTTTTTTGTTCCTTTCTTCGAGTCCTCATACTGCATTCCTTGCTGCTGTTGGCTCAGTATCAACCCAATCGACATCCTTTTCAAATACTTTAGCCAATTCCAAAATTGGAAAATGGTCATATACCCACACCTATATCCAAATAACCACATAACTAACTTAAAATGATTGAATTAATTGAAATGGTAATGTGATAAATTGTTTTTTGACACAACTAAGTAATAAAGAAATTTGAAAACTAGGCATTGTTGGCTTTTAAAACACTGGGATGGATTATGTTTAACTATTGAAAACCAATGGTTCGCTTTATGTGTGACCACCAAACATAAGCCAACCATACACCGATGACCCAAAATTTCAAGTTTGACGTCGAGAATTACCCGAAGCATAGAGTGGGAAATTTCCTCCAATGTTTGTGCTTGTCAACCTAGAGGCTGTCGCAGTTGGTCCAACAAGCAACAAGCCGTTCCCCAAGCATACTTGTTAATTCGTTTCAATATTCTTACCAATTGAGATAATTAGCATTTACCTTGTTTCCAGAAGGTCGGGAAAGATATCTCGCCAAGAGTATAAAGTAAGTATGCGGTTCCGAATTTTTTCACTTTGATCTCGGCCCATTACCAACACCCCCGCTTTACTTTCTTTTGTGTTCTCAAATTCTTTTTCAAGTTAGTTAGCTTGATCTTCTTATTCTTCTTATTCCTTCCACTGTGTATGAAAACGAATCGACATCTTGTGACGACAAACTCCAACTCGCTTTGTTTGAACTCCAACCAAGAGTTTCTAACAAATTGTACAACTCTTCCCAACTCATGTCATAATAATCAAAGATCCACGCTTCTATACCCTTGCTTTAAGGCCCAGAATCTTACTAGCTTCATCGTAGAGAGAGATTGTCATTTCTCCAAAAGGTAATTGAAACGTGTAAGTCTCTCGGACAAAATCTCTCAAAGAAACAAAAGAGGTTGTCACACTATCATATTCTTGATGTCCAGGCATTAATGGCAAAGCCATAAAGCGAGGGGATTTGTACATAAGCAACCACCTCATCAACCTTCGTAAAGATTCCATTCTCATGCCGCCTCTGGGTGTCTCAATACTTGATTTGCACTAAAGGTGATCAGGAGTCTCACAAATCTTTTTTCCCAAGATTCGCTAAGTAACCAATCAACACATTTCCTCCATCTTCGAAGACCATGAGGCAGACTACATCCATCTAGTGAAATTACATCATCTTCAGCAGGGAATGTGAAAACCCGTAGCCCGTTGTTCGCTAACTTCATTTCTCTCACTACGGTTGTAGCAACCTTCTTACCTTTCTCGGGTTTTCTTTGGGGTTGTGTTTGAATATCATCAACTTTCATCATCATAAATACCTTCTTCTTGGTCTTCCAACTCTTCCATGTTCATGTACTTCTAATGTCAGCCTCTACGCTTCGCTCCCAATTTTTTCGTACCTCCTCCTCGAGGATCGGGAGTTTTAGAAGTAGAAGGTGTTACCTCCATCCTCTTCTTCTTTTAGCCGCATTGTTCCCTACATAAGCATAAAACTTATAAGCCTAATACTTCGAACAACAAAGGAATACAAACTAAATGAAATATGTATTTGATTATCATTTACAGAGAGTAGTTCTGGCTTTATATGCAAAAATACTTCTAAGCCGAACATAAATACTCGGCACAAAACTACCATTATCGAGTAAGCCGAACCATATTTAAGAATTAAAATACTTATTCGGCGCATAATGATTTCATAAAATGAGCCGAACCTCTACACTTTCAAAAAAAATGAATTCTAACAACACATATTCGGCTCAAAACAAATAGTATCGAATAAGTCGAATCTATACTTATGAATTGTAACATATGTTCGGCGCAGAATAATATCATAGGATACGCCGAGCCTATACACTAGAAAAATATAGGAAATTCTACGAATACATGTTCGCTCACATCTAATTGTATCGAATAAGCCGATCCTAAATATTCGGCTCAAATCTCATCTAAACTTTTGAGCCGAACTGTTCATATGCATTTTCGTAGTTCGGTTTCAAGAACAGCTTCTGCGCAAATCGGGAAGTAACATACGCCGAACCCTACCTCAGAATCGCCGCAAAACCCTTATTTTTGACTATTAAACATATTATACCAATCAAAAGCATCAAAATACGAGATGGGTTTGTAGAAACTTACTTCCTTATTCTCATTTCGTGTGTTGGTTCTTCACTTTGTTCTTCCTGGCTCGATTTGTGGAGGGATTTCACTTTGTTCTACATCTTCATCTTCAATGAAGTTCTCTTCAATTGGTTCTTCAATTGGTGCTTCGATTGATCTATTAGAACGCGATACATTCTTACGACGACCCATTATATAATAGAGTTTAATCGACGATCAATTTTTCAAGAATCGACGATTTTCAATTTCACTGCGATGGAGCGAGGGAGGCAGAGGATGGGAGGAAGAAGAAGACTAAGAGAAGACTAGAAAACCGATTTTCAATTTTTTGTTTTAGGATTTTGTATTAGGGTTAGGGATAGATTAGTAATTTAGAAGATTTAAGGGCATATAGGTAATTGAACTACCCATAGGGTACCCCTTATAAGGTCACCCAAGTTAGGACTAGTGCTTTGTATGCCTAGAAAGAT
>JAJJWW010015223.1:0-47948 GCA_023531295.1 Papaver armeniacum
CCCAAGAATTGCCTATAAACACGGAGTCACGCACTTGCTCTGTTCGGGATTGCTTTTTCATCAAAGCGCTTTGTAACAAACTTGTAACAACTTTGTTAAGAAAATGGTGTTTGGTAATTACTTTGAGAGTGCTTTTCTCCAAAAGAATTTTCATTTTTGGCCGACTCTTAAAAGCTACACAGAAGTAGCTTTTAAAAGCAGTAAAAGCAAAAATTATGGACCCACTTTTCGTTAATTAATTGATTGTCTACTTTAGCCTTGTTATTATATTAAATAGACAATATTTACCCAAGGATATTTTTATATATTATTATTTTAAATTTCTTTTTTTTATATAAAGTAGAAATAATAATAAAAATATATATATAAAAAAAACATTTTCATTTTTTAAAATAATAATAATATTCATGCTTCAAAAAATATAAAAATATAATAACAACTAAAAATAAAAATATTTAACGATAAAATAAGAATAAGAAATTATCAATTTTATTTATTTAATTATTATTAAAAAATATATATTATTATTATTAGATACCATTTAAAATAAAATGAAAGCATGTACATTGTTGTCATTAGCCACACCGACATAACTATAACATGACAATTACCAAACAGAATTTAAACTATATCCATTCGATAGCGCACTTTGTATATTATAGTTTACCAAACGTTTAGCTACTTTTTCAACAACAACACCGCAAAGCACAAATAAAAGCGCTTTACAAAATCTCACAACAATACCAAACTCGCCTTACAACTTCATTGACTTCGCTTTTTACTCACGCTTCCTACGTGTCTTCGACGCTCTCTCTCTTTTGCTCCTCCAGTCCAATCTTCTTCTTCTGTAAGTAATTTTTTTCTCTATTTTCTTTTGATCTTGTAGTTAAGATCTGTTTCTTCATATGGGTTAAATGTTTTGAGTTTTTTCTTTGAAGATAATCTGTTTGTGTTGGTAATACTATTTCATGTTAGTAGTTTTTTAGGTTAAACTTATTTTTTTTTAAAATTTAATCATGTGATTTGAAACTAGTGGTGGTGGTTCATTATTGTGATGGTGTTTGTAGCGGGGGCGGTGGTGGTTTTTATTAGTTGTTAAGTTAATCTGTATATTATTTAAGTTAATATGTTTCCTTCCTTCATAAATTTCATGCTTCAAAAAAATTAAATTAAATTAAATCCTTCCTTCATGTAACAATTCTCCTTCCAGATAAAAGGAGTTACTCTACAATAGCAACCCCTATAATATGAATTTATTGTTTGATCCTAAGCCCAAATAAGTGTTAATAGTAGGGTCCAAATGGGAAATTAATTTAATCCTAGGTCCAAAAATGTTTGGATGAGTAAAAACGACTACGTATGTCCTTCTTTCGATACGTGTGAACCAATATCTTCTTTCTCTTGTTTTTCCCCTTATAAACTATAGATGAAAACGCTAAATATGAAATTTACCTTTTTGAATTCTTTCTTCTTTCTAATTGTTTCACCTTTATTTTCATATTCGAATCAATAGCTAGATTAAATAAAGCGTCAAACCCTAAATCTACAATAAAGAAATTTTGGGTAAATGGCGTCGAAAACAAGATCGAAGAAAAAGAGGATACCAAGAATGTAATACAACAGAAGAAGAGATCATACCACAAGAAGAAAAAAAAGGTTTGATTTTTGTTATATTCTTAATTTCATCACTTATTTTGGCATCAATTGATTTTACGATTAATCATCAATACGTATATGTTGTACTGAAAAAACTGGCTGAATTTTATTATTTTCATAAACTTGACACTTATTTTGCTATTGCGTAAAGTTGATTTTTACAGTATAATCAGTACATATATGTGATGCTGAAAAAAGCTGGATTTTATTTTCATATATTTGACACATATTTTGATATTCTAGTTGATTTTTATAGTTTATTTATGCAGTACATAGATGTGGTCTTGAAAAAAATTGGTTGGGTCCGGCTACATTCATAGATTGACACACATTTTGATATTCCGTTAGATTTTCATAGCATATTTTTGCAATACATAGATGTTGTACTGAAAAAAACGGGTTGGATTTGGTTAAATTCATAGGTTCGACACATATTTTGACATTGCATTGGTTTTTACAGTATGAGACAGTAGTACATATATGATGTACTGAATAAACTGGTTGGATTTTGTTAGTTTCTTCGATTCAATACTAATTTTGACATTGCAACTCATTTTACATTTGGAATCAATGGGTATGTCTTTTGATGATTTTGTTATTTTCTTCCATTCATCACTTATTTTGACATCACATTTCATTTTCTATGCAGGAATCAATGGTACATGTGTTATATTGAAGAAAAAAACTAGTTGAGTTTTGTTGTTTTCTTCAATCAACATTTACTTTTACATTAGGTTGATTTTTACATTATGAACCAGAGTACATATACGTTGTACTGAAAAACTTGATTAAATTTGACCAATATGATCCATCGGTGCTTAAATGGTAGTTTACATTGCTTTACATGTATGATTCATCAATGTATGTGTGTAAGTATTGAAATATACCTAGTTTATTTTGAATAATATAATCGAGTGCATATATGATAGTTTATTTTTCTTGACATTGTGAATCATAAATACATTATGAGTTGCATAAAAAAACTAGTTTATTTTGACTAATAGTAATCCATCCTTGCACATGATGGTTCATTTTTCTTTTACTTGACATGATTAATGGAGTACATATATAATGTCTTGAAAAATAATGATTTTGATCATGGAGATAACAAAGAATCAAAGTGAAGGGGTAGAAGTACAAATTATTGGCAACACCTTCAGCTGAAAGAGAGTTGGTAACCGAAAGTTGAAACTGATTACTGGTAGTACATATATACGATGGTCTTGGAAAACTAGCTAGGTTTGATTTTTATAAGGAATTTTTTGTATAAATGTATTAGTTGCACAAGAAAAATGGAAGCTAGCACATTGGTTGTTTTACTAGTTATGATTTTTAGTAATTTTATTAGTTTTTTTTTTTTTTTTTGAATGTGGTACATTTTCTCCTTGATGTTTGTCTTTGTTATGGATGAAATATGTTCAATTGTTATATATTGAGATTTTTCTGGAGTACACACATTGTTCTTTATAGATGTTTCAATCATACTTCATTCTCCCCAAAGAACCCGCAAAACAACAATAACTATTAGATATCATTTACTCGGTCCCAGAAAAATTAACATGCATTTTAGATGCCATTTACTCTATGGGGTAGCTCAAAAACTACAACCTGCTCATATGGCATTGTTTTGGCATCAATAACATTCACTACGGATTCTGCACCTACTAACATAATATGGAACTTCACTACGTTAAATGGAAATACGCTAAAGTTAGTGACTTATTTCTTATCAAGCGGCACATAAGAAATGAATCTCTTATACTTAAAGTAGCAACGAGAATTAATATAGGATCCATGCATATAATATAACACCCTATATTATCATCTTTCCTATCTTAGGCTCCACAAGTTGTATTGAGAAGTGGTTCCCTTGTTCTCAACTTCTAGTATGATTGCTTCTTCATCTTGCAATCTCCTATGGAAGATCTCACCTCTCCGTACATTCAAAATCATAGTCGTTGATCCTCGAAATCAATTAGTGCTCATATTAGTCTCGCATTCATAGACACAAACCTTTCCAAAATAATCACAAAAAGGCATGTAACTATGCAATAGCCCCATGAAGGTTATGAATAGAATGATTGCGAGAATTCAACACCCCAATATGACAAAGGTGAAACATTTTCACTACGTAGTCTAACCTAGGTTACAAGAACATACAATTGTACGTTAATGTAACTGCAAAATATTTTCAAACGAACGTAATGTATTGGTTTAGAAACATCACATTCAAATGGATCTCTCAGTACATCAAATATACACTCCACTCAATTCAGTACATATTTGTTGCACTTAAATCCCATATTCTTGTCTTGGTCACAAGTAAACATAAACCAAAAATAAGTGAACTGCACTTTAATTTTATTTTCATTATCCCTACAAACGTCAACAATTATCAAATGCACTAATATTTTGGTGACAAACAGTTCAAAGCTTTTGCATTTTACATAAAGTTTAAGTCATCTAAGGAAGTCTAAAATACCAAAATTTGGACAAACTGTCAAAGATAACTTGAATAGAACGTAAATACAAGCCCATAGTACCAAATCGACTAGCTCACCACTTGTAAAGAGAAATATATACTTCATTAATAAAATTTATATATTATGACCCTAGTCAAGAAGTCTTACTTGGTTACTTTGTCAACAATACATTAAAATTAACCAAAAATTGCAGAAAATGAAGTTAAGCCTTTGATCAAGCTAAATTTTATACAACTCCCAATTAATCTATATAGTAGTGGCGTCTTGATAAGTTCATAATTCATATAATTTAGTGTCAATTCCATACTTATTTTAGCTATTGTTCTTGCATATTTTCGTATTATTACTCTTGTTTTCTTTTATGTGTTCCTATTAGGTGAATCATCCAAAAAGGAGCTAAAAGGTACTAAAACTATCTAAGAAAAGGATTACTCCAAGTATCCAAGTCGAAGAGAAGTGGAAGAAGTGCGACGGAAAGGAGAAAAAACACTCAAAATCAAGAGACGGCCAAAGACCAAGCTTAACTCATTCAGATTCAGGATTTCTTATCACCATCTTAAAGGGAATTTCAATAGGAAAAGAATACAAAAAGAATGAGGTTAATTCAGGAGTTGGACGAAGAAGTTAGTTGACCAAAACAAGCTTTTTTATCTAATCTAAAGACAAGCAAGTTTGCAAAGGGTAACTGAAATTTCAGGCTTGCAAATGGGTATGCAAACTTATTTCCCTGATTTTGTTACAAAAATTTAAGTTTGCAAACTGGTATGCAAAATTGTTAAAACCAAAATTCACGTTAAGGTCTTTCTTTAAGTATTTTGGGTGGTTCCTAACCGACAGAGATACTTGAAGGCAAGCAATGTAAACCTATATAAATAGGTATTGGTTTATAAATGAAACATCATCAAGGGATCACGAAATTGTAAGTCTTGGAGAGAAGAAATAACACACGGATCGAAAAGCTAGGGGTTTCGGAAGCGGTCCTTCAATCGTAATTGATATCTCTAAACTTTTCGTATATGTATAACATGGATGTTTCTACATCCATGAGTAGCTAAACACCTATTGATTGAGGATGAATTCTAAGTTGTAAACTTGATTTGATTTAATATATGAATCTATTTTGATTTTTTCATATGGTTATCGTTTGTGTTTACTATTAAAAATACTTATGATTGATTGATAGATTGTTTAGGTGGCCAACTGAATATATTTATTGATTTAATCTATTGCTAGTAAGGGTTAGGATATCCGTAATCGTTGAATAATTCCTTGCACAAGTATAGAAGTGAAACCTTGCTGAGGGAATCTGTAAAGCAATCGCGTGTAAACACAACTCTAGCAAGTAGACCGAGCATACTGAGTCTAACTACTAGGATCCCTAAATTCAAAAACTCTAAAGCATTCGACTGAATTACATCTGGTAACTAAGCATACCTGTTATCCGGTGATATAAGGAATTTTGGGAATAACTAAGCGTACTTGTTATTCTACGGTTCGTGATAATCTATGATTAATGACGAATAGATGAATATATTGACTCATTGACAATTTATTAACGAAGAAGGATTCCTCGATCATCTCTCTCCCTATTGGCAAAGGTACGAAAATAATGGGATCTTAATGAGACGGTCTTTTTTTATTTTTGATTTCTAGTAGTTTTCCATCTAGTCCAGTAATTCCTGATTCTAATAATCCTCTTATATTAAGGTGGGTTTAATTAGTACAGCTCTTCTTGCTTCTCATTAATTTTTTTTTTTTTTTTTTTTTTTTTTTTTTAGTTTTTCTTGTAGAATTGTTGTTTCACTTCTCAATTTGGGATTTAATATTTGGTATTTATTTGTCGATTAATTTGGCATCGTGTATCTTGATCTCGATAGGATTTAGTTACGGATTGGATGGGCGATTTATAGAACCATAATTGGGGTTCAATTTATTTATATATAACTTCATTTAAATTGAGTTCATAGGGATTTTGTCTTAAATTGCATAAACTATGGTTTTGAAAAGTATTTTGATTAAATTGAAATGAACCCAAGTTTTGTGCGGTCTACTCAATTATTAAGTTTCATCTCGGTTTGAGAAAGTGGGATTCACTTTAACTAGATTATGAGCAAACATAGTGGTTCTATAATGAAATATCCTTACGAATTCAGATTAATTAAGTTGTTGTGTTATGTTGAAGGTTCAATCGATAATATTAAGTACTTCAACAAAAGTTGTAATTTTTGATCAATTGTATCGGATTGCGAAATAAGAGATAAAGGTAAAAATACGATATCGGACTTGCAGGTACATGTACAGGTACTCAATATTGTTGTGTTATGTTGAAGGTTCAATCGATAATATTAAGTACTTCAACAAAAGTTGTAATTTTTAATCAATTGTATGAGATTGCAGAGATAAGAGATAGGGTAAAAACACGGTATCGGACTTACGGGTACATGTACAAGTACAAGTACAGGTACTCAATATAGGGAACTGGTCAGTAGGAGTGTTAGAGCACTGCTCGGTCGAACTCGCAAGCGTTGCTATCTCAAGCTTGTTTGTCAAGTTTAGTTGTCAAAACTATATGTCTTGATTTCTAGTTTACTTATAGCTATGTCTCAGATTAGGATAGAATGTGTAGTTGAGCTTTAGACTTCACGGCGTTTATCGATTGAAGATGAAGAACTACTAAGGGGAGCTCGTAGAACTTCATAAACAAAAGGTATGTGGAGACTTGAACTCATTTATCACTCAAAAGTTTACTCTATTCTATCTCCTCACGAGACAAAGTCGTATAGCTATATAGACTTTACATTATACACATTTGATTTTCGAGCCGAAGTGTATCCCACGTATCTATTTCTCGAAATATGTGTTGGAAATCTTTTGCTTTAACTACGTTCATCATTATTCTTGACGAAAGTCAAAAGATGATCATGTGAAAATCACCTAGTAACATCTTACATGGTTTGTGTGAGATAATCATTTGATGTAGACTCGGAATGTTTCGTATTGATCATTCGATCACTTGAAAATTTCTTATAAGCTAATTTTTGTGTGAGACAACTATTGTCTTCTTCTAAAAATGTTTCAATGATTGAAATGAGAGTTTAGAACAATTAACCATTATGCAAATCATTATGAAAACTGTTGGATATAACACAGTATGCATACCCGTATGAACATGGTTAACACAAAAGTGATTATCATTTGATTCATTATTTGATTATCATTTGATATAGAAGTGTTAAGATGAACATGGTTAACACAAAAGTGTTCACGTGGCTAACTTCGGTTAACTGTTATTGAGCCAACTCAATATACACATTTAGGTACGGTTACCCATATATAAATGAATGTATATTTCATTTGTGTGTAACAAGCTAAGACCATCTAATGGTGGCAAGATATTAACTTGTATCTTAAATCAGGTTTCATCCAACGGTGAATATTGATTGCTTTGTTAAAAGTTATCAAACCCTGATTTGAAGACTATATAAGGGAGAACTCAGCAATTGGGAAACCTAATCCCCATGCATTCAGGTGATACTAGTTGCGACTAGAGTCGATTCTCCTTTAACCTAGGTTTTTCCTAAAACCATTATAAAGTTAACGACTTAAAAACTTCATTGGGATTCCTCAAGTTTGACCTAATTATTTTCTCTATAGTTGCGTTGTTTAAATCTTACTTGTTCTATCGTATTGAGTACTATCTTCTCTAAGATTTGCTCGAGATTTATCTCGATAGGTAAGATGTGAAAGTAATCACAAAGCTATTCGTTTCGTTCTTTGTGATTCCACAATAACTTTTTTCTACTACCATATAGTTAAGTTATTGTGAGGTGATTGATATTTCTAGGTTGTTCTTTGGGAATAGAAGACCGGATTATCAATTGGTTCCATTCACCTTGATTTATCAAAACCAGAACAAAACTTGAGGTATTTCCGTAGGAGACAGATTTATCTATTAGAATAGACTTTTCACGTGGGAGAACAGATTTGTTTATAAAGTCTTCACTTTGGGTCGTAGCAACTCTTAGTTGTGGGTGAGATCGCTAAGGGAATCAAGTGCATAGAGTCTTGCTGGGATTAGAGACGTAAGGAACGCGACGGTACCTTGATCAAAGTGTGAGATTGGTTAGGGCTCAACTACATTCCGTTTGAAGTTAACTCGTAGTAGGCTAGAGTACGCAGCGGCTTAATACAATGTGGTGTTCAAATCTGGACTAGGTCCCGTGGTTTTTCTCGCATTTGCGGTTTCCGTTAACAAAACCATTGTCCGTGTTGTTTTTTTTTTCCGCATTATATTTTCTATATAATTGAAATATCACATGTTGTGCATAGTTCAATCAATTCGTAAATCCAACCTTTGGTTGTTGATTGAAATTGATTGATACTTGAACATTGGTCTTTGGTATCATTCAAGTTGTTTCTCATAATAATCGGGCTCATTGGATTCTATTCATTTGATTTCTCGATTACTTTGAGAAACAAAGACATAACTCTTGGATATATTTTCATTGATTGAGTCTGACTGTCTAGTTGATTCTCTTGGAGTTAGTCCATACAGATTGCCTAAGGAAATATTGGGTGTGGTTGTTGTACCCCTGCTTTTTTAAGGAGTACATGTTTAAGAAACCCGTGACTTTAACGTCCTTTTGTGCATCCTTAGTCATGCTATAGATCCCTAGGTAAGGGATCCAGTCCCCTATAGATTCCGGTAGGGGATGGACGGCCGTGTTGTAGATCCTGGGACCGATCTTAGTATAAATCTTTGTTTAAGGGATCGATCCTAGAGTAGATCCTTTGATTACTTTTAGCTACGTACTGAACAAGTTTCGCAAGTCTACTTCCTTAAACTCATGCACTAACCTAGTAAAGAATTACCAAATAGCGTTATGTCGCATTTGGAAAGTTGAAAAGATAAACATTATACTTCGTAAATAAATATACCAAAGTTATATAAACAACTAGTATACTTTCTTGACACTTTAATCATAATGTAGTGATCAAGTCTCAATACTAGAGATGCATAAATATAATTTGTATGTTATGTTTTAATATAAACGACTTGAAAGAAATGTAGTAGAAATGGTAACAAGTCAAATCTCGTATTACTAACCTCGAATGAAAGGATGATGTGTGCGTTGACGTCAATCGTCTTCGGGTTCTTAGAGTAACACAAGTTTGTCTCAACATTTCTAATGTTCCTAGTTTAACCTAACAAAGTTGACTCTAATAATCTAATCAAGTGGCTCCGACTTTTTGATCTAGAATATGACAACCAAACTTGACATACCAACGCTCGGTGAGTTCAATCGAGCAATGCTGTAACATAAAGTTGTGTGTAAGTCAACCATTTAATTGAATAGTGGTGACGTATTTACCTGTTCTAGAAAGATATTTGGATGAATAGTCAAGCAATTATGTACATGTTTCCTATATTGTTTCAAATTAATGATTACAATATGCTACTATTCAAGAAATATTGAGGTCAATACGAAATAGTTGGACTTTTGCTTTTTGCGGGGCATTAAAATGGGAAAAAATTGAAGACATTGCTTTCGTTTGTTTAACATGATCTCGAATTTGAAATGTGAGATTGGCGGTGATCACAAAGTACGGGAAAAATGAAACCAAACTTCTCTCGTGTCGAGTGCAACAAGAACACGGAAGATGATGGGCTACTCATTCTTCCTCACAAATGTGTACAAAATCCAAAAGGTACCACAAAAGGTAGTCTTTTTTATTTAGACTTTATGCTACAATGTTGCTCCAACAATTGACACTATAAGAAATTCTATTATGGTCAATAGTTGTTGGTTGTGTAAGAGAGCTGCTAAATCAAACCAACATCTCTTTTTACGTTGTGATACAACTAGAGAAATCTGGAATTACTTCTTAATTGGTTATAATCTGAAATACGCGTTTCAAAACTCTGTAAGAAGCATAATTTGAGATTGGAGAAGAAAAAAGAAGACTACCAACAATATAAAAGAATATATATATATATATATATATATATAAGATATCATCTCATTTTCAATTTGATGGGAAGTTTGGTTAAACATGTATGATAGAGTATCCAAATTTCAAATGCAATTCTACGAAGAGGATCAAAAAGGTGTTAAGGTTGATTTTTTTAATTGGTGTATAGGAACCAATATATTTAGGAGTTTTTCTTTTAATATTGTGTTGAATAATTGGGAGGTTGTTGTGCATTAGCTCTGTTTTTTTGTTGTAGCTTTGCTTTTTTTTCGGCTTAGGCATCTCTACTTGACGTAATTTCATTTTGTCTTTTTATCTTGTATGACTTTTATTTTAACTCTATTAATATCTTAGTGATAGACTGACTTTTAACAGAAACCTAATATTTCCTCCGTCTCTTAATGGAGGACCTATCCATTTTTAAATTTGTCCCACTAATAGGAGAACTACATCATTGAGCAAGGAGATACTTCTCAAAAAAAAATAAAAAATAAACAAATAGATATTTTTAAAACTACCCTTTTAACAGATTATTGTTAGAATAAGAAATATGTATAGTTTGATAGCCATATCTACATTCGTTACGAAGGTGTTCAAAAAATACTTTTCATTGATATAAAGTTTACGAGTATCCGTGGTAAGTTTGAGAGATAATTTATTTCTAAATTTTACTAATTATTATCCATGAAGGTTTAATATAATTATAAAAAAACACTTAAAAAAATTCCTAATGTATCTCCTCGTTGCTTTAGGAATTGTGCAAATTAAACTAGGTTACTTAGTGGGGTGGGAGAGAATATTATGCATGGCTTGTTTGAGAATCTGAGATGCTCCCTTTTATTTTTATACGAAACTACTAAATGCCCTAAATTTGTCTCGTACAAAATTTAGATGATTTTAGATTGATTTTGGTCAATTAGTTAATCAAATTAGTAAATCAGTTTCAACCAATTTTCTCTCAAATCAAAAACCTTTTTTATCTTTTGGATTATTATAAAGATGGATGTTTCCAAACAAAGAATCACTTCCTGTTTATTCTTATCTTTGGTCTTCAGAAGAAAGAAAATGCCATAACATAAGTCACTAGTCTGGTTACCAAATCCATGACTATGTCATTATTTAACGATAGTGAAAGCCTTCACCCTATCCCTATGACAAAAGAGCCGGAAGAACTCATCACAACTGAATATCCTATCACCCCGTTGGCATTATGTAAAATCCTTTAATTGGGATGTAGAGATGAAAATGAAATGACACTGTTCATTCTGGTTCGTAGTGTATATCAAATTAATTGTTACTCGTGTGCATGATGTGATGGCACGGCAAGACAGATTTGCAATTATAAAAATCCTTAAGCTGTGTCATTCCTCGCACAAAAATTGTTCTCTCCTATATTTGCTCTCTCCTATAATATGTTTTTTCACCCTCCATAGGTTGCTTTTGGACTTGGACAAGAGATGTGAAGATAGTTTGGATACGCAATTTTAGAATAATTTTTAGAAACAAAAAAGTTAACTTTGTGTGAAACATTTAAGAACGAAAACTCTGTGTAAAACAAGAGTGTTTGTCTTTTGGTTCCTCTTTCTAGAGAAAAAGCAGAAAAAATTCTTACTTCCAATATCCAAACAGGCTAAAAAATATATACTATATACACATATATGCTTTGAAACTGTTTGTTGGTGGCTTCAGCAATATATATCTTCACAAGCCTGCTCCGAGGCTAAATATAAACATGGCTTGATTGGGGTATACTCAAACTAATTGGGGTATACCCAATTTTAAAGGGACACTTTTTGTGGGTTTTAGGGGGAGTCCTAATTGGTAAGTTACAAAACTACCCTTACCCATTAATAATCTTAATTACCCTAAATCAGTTTTATTCTTTTCATTTCATCTTCTTTTTCTCTTCTTCTTCTCCTCCACAACCCTACCGGCTCCATCACACCCACCACCACCAAAACTCGTCGATCAATTCGTTAAAATTGTCGATTCGAAAACTCCAATTAATCTTCATCAATGGATCCACCACGGAAGAAGGCAACTCGTATGAAAGAAACTAATCGAAAACACAATGAATATAACTCTGGAATTGCAAGTTTGGTTGCTAAGAAAGTGAAGAAAAAAACGGTTGAAGAAGAAGAAATTGAACCCACTGAAACACGTGAAATGATGCGCTTAAGAAAGTAAGGGCTTGTTTAAACTCACTCTAGTACTTTGATTTCATGTTTGCATGTAAAAATTAGGTCAGAAAATTCGAATTTGTGAATTGGCAAGTTTGCGACGCCATAAAGGTTTTTTGTTATCGACCTTTCGGGTTTTCATAGTTAGGGTTTGGCTAGGGAGGGTATAAGGTTGAAGAACTTGCCGGTCTGTATAGTTTCAGTAAATGCTACTAAACGGTACGGCATGTGTTATTCATCCGTATACCATTAAGGCGTCATTTTTTTAATGAAGCCGACATCTTATTATTGTTTACCCTTCCTAGCTACTTGTTTAGAATGTTTCGATGCCTAGAACTTTTTCAAGGTCTAGGAAGGGTATTTATATAAACCATTAAAATTTGTTTGTCAGCCGCAAGAATGTGGGAAATGGACCTTTCCACCCGTTTAGTGAAAAATCCTATATTTTTTTACGAGTCGGAAGGCTATTTTGATGATACACTGCCGGCTTTGGCTTAGCCGGCACTCATCTTTTGGTCAACCTTTCCGGCCATTTTTCCGCCGGATATGTTGTATTTGTCGACCCTGCCGGCCTGTAATGTTTTTTTTCTGAATTATTCTTGTTCAGTTTGCGAATGACAAAGAAGAAAGCAGCTCTGAAGGCAGCTTTTAGTCCTCCTTCAAACCCTCCTCGTGTTGGTGATAAACTCTTGTCTTCAAAATATCGAGGGGTATATGTTGTGCCGGGAACGACAAAGGTCTTAGAACCACTATCTCGAACCCGGTGATTCAGACGAGACTCCGAGATGAAGACCAATCAATTCCATCCGTAGAAGAGGTGATGATGATGATGTTGATGAAACCAATCCTATTGGTCGGAGGAGGTAACAATGATGATGATGATGGTGATCAAGACATGCCCGAGGGCTGGAGGAGGTAATGATGATGGTGATGATGGTAATGGTAATGGAGATAAAGGTAAGAATATCATCGAAGATGAAATTGTTGAAGAGGAAGAGGAACAAGAAGAAGAAGAAGAAGGAGACGCGGATGGATAAGGAGAATAAACTCTAGATATTGTTCAAGCCACCGAAGCTTCTTGCTCAACTTCTTGGAACGAAGAAGAGGATGATCACTAAACCTGGTGATTCTCACATGCCTCCCAAATACTTGATGGTTGAAAGAAGGTGAGCCTCAAAAAAGGACCCCAACAGATGGTGGAGATGTTTTTTTTTTGGATACAAAGACTCATGGGCATGTACGGTCCATAATACTATCGTAAGTAATCTTAATCCGTCTTTGTTATTTATTCAAGTGTGTAACTATCTTAATTAAATTTGCGGCAAGTGTTTGTATTTCTTTTCATTTTGTTTTTTTTGGTATTTAGGATCACAAGCATGCCATCCGTCTCATGAGGCGCCAAGCATGTTCGTGACTCATACTTGGGATCTTGACATGGAATGTGAGGAGGTGAAAGTGATTGTGAGGAACTCCGGGTTGTGGGCTGCGGTGGATAGTTCGAATATTGATCATGATAAAGTTACCGTATCTGCATTCTGTGAGTGGTTCTACGGAGAGACTTGATACTCTGTTATTCCCATTCGGTGAGATGGCGATAACTCCCGATGATGCTCAACAAATTCTAGGCCTCGAGGTTGATGGAAAAGCAGTCACTGAGGGATTCGATAATGCCATTTGTTTCGAGAAGATTAACGAATTGAGCAATAAATTATTCGGTTGGAGTCAGGTTCAGACGGATGATGTTCTTGACAAGAAGGATGGTCGACTAACCAAGAAGTTTAATGTGAAGAAGTTGAGGGACAGATTATGGAAGACTCAGGAAATCCTTGAGGAAGGAATGGTGCACCAGTGCATTTAATCAATGCTACCGCGGTCGCTTTATTTGCTATACACCCGGGCAAATGTATCTTCCCCCCAGATTCAGGAAACCAAGTCGAGGCAGTTACTTGCAACTATTGGATCCCTTACATGAGATGCGTGGGTATTCTTGGGGTACTGCGATGGTCGCCTTCTTGATCATTGAGTTGACAAAATGTTCTAGGTCACTCACTAAGCAAGTTAACGGAAACACATGTCTCTTCCAGGTAATTTTATTGTCTAGAACATTTATATTCACAAAATTCTCGTTAGATAAGGTTCTTACTAAACTTTTTTTTTTCTTTTTGCATAGGTTTGGATATATGAGCACTTCCCTTCTTTGTTCGAAGACAACTCTTACGTCAAAGTGGATAAAAGTGTTCCGGTTCATTTGCCAAGAGCGTAAAGAAAGGATTTCAAGGGTACTCGGATAAGGAAATGCCGCAAAATCTTATGAAACTCAAGACGCCATCGACAAATTGATCACAAGGAAGAGGTGATATTCGTCAGATCGAGAGGATAGAAATCAAGGTTTAATCCCAGGAGAAATGAAGTTGTTGCATTATACTATGGACCCTTGATGACTGTGTTTGAAGGATTTTCAATGTACGATCCACATCGGGTAATGCGACAATTGGGTTACGTCCAAGAAGAACTCATTTCGATGAAGATAAGCCGTTCTGCATCCGTGAACCGGGATGACCGCACCACCTCCCAAAAAACTATTAACGTCTCTTACGATCCAGCCAACTCAAGAACATTGGGACGATAGACCGGGCCGTAACATCGATGTGAGTCTTTTGGACGAGGTGACCACCGGTCATGAAGCTACTGAGAAATACATGGCGTGTTACTTAGGTTGGGCTCGTCCTACTGTGATTAGACCAATGACTATGAAGAATCGGCTCGTAAGAAGAAGATGGAATCGAAAGACGGAAGAACATTGCTTAAGATATTTGTAAGTATTTTGGAGTTTCTCTTACTATTTTAAGATTAATTGCATTCCGAATCATTCTATTAATTGTTTGTTGTTTAATTGAATATAGAAGGATCAGGAGTTGAAGACCTTTGTGAGGGTGTTGTGTTGCGAAAGACAGAGGAGAACATGTGCAAAGCAAGCACATTGACTATGCTTGCAATGTTGACAATGAGGATGCCAACTATTGTTCAAGCAACAGTTTGAAGTAAAGGCGGAAGAAAAATCTATTAAGGATGCACAAGACAAGATAAAGGCTGATAAAAGAGGACTCATAGTGCTCGTGGTGGTGAAGGTAGCAGACGAGGTCCTGGTGGTGAAAGGTAGCAGCAGTGGTCGTGGTGGTGAAGGTAGTGTTCCAAAACGGGGCCGTGGTCGTCGTGGTCGTGGTCGTGGCCAATGAATGCTTTCCTAGTTCATTTCTTTATGTTGTGGTGGACAAATGTTTAAGTTAATGGTGTGGACAAATGTTTTTTACGGTTTTATGGGACATGTTTTCGTATTTTGGACAAAAAATGTTGGATTTCTAGTTGTTGAATGAATGGTTTGTTTAGCTATATAAAGTGTCAATACATTTGCCGGCATGCTTTTTTTAAGCTACCCTGTCGGCTGTCCTGGATTTCCGGCAAGGTTGTGAAATGTCGATCACGGCCCCTGTCAACAAAAAATTGTGTAGTTACCAGGGCCGGCAAGGTAATATGATTCCTACCAAGCCGGTGTTTTTGTAGCCGGAAGGGTACAAAAATAGAGACCTTGCCGGCCATATCTTGAAAAAAAAAAAAACCATTCTTCTTAAGGTCGGGAGGGAAGCAAAATTAGAAAATGCCGGAGGTATTTTGGTCGGCATGATAATGAACCCATACATTTCCTAGTCGTTTACGACCCCGACATTGTAGCAAATTTACGACCCGCCGGCATGATTTCAAAGTTCAAACTTTTGCAAGTACAATTGCATTGATTCACTTGTACTTGGACACTATAACGGCCAAATTTGGGCACCATCCTATAAATACACTACTTATCTCCACAAAACAACACACAACTATTTGCATATACTCTCCAAAGCTCATATCATCACACACTCCATCTAACTCACCCAATAGCTCTCACACAAGAAATGGCTTCATTTGATTCTAATGAAGATTTGGCAATCACCAAAGCTTGGTATGCGGAGACTAGAGTTCGAAAGCGATCCTCCGTAAGGGTGGATTCCACAACCTTTTGGGCTAGGGTTCACAACACTTTTAGCCAAGAGTGTGGGAATCCTAACTCAAGAAGTGTCCAACAAGTGCACGATAGGCACATAGTCATTCAAAATGCGATACTTGCTTATTTAGCTATCCAAAAACCAATTTTCAACGCTCCCCACTTTAACTTGTCCATTGAACAATTTGTAAGTTTTTTTGTGGTTTATTTTACGTGATCAATGTTGTTTGATCTTCCTACTAAACACCACTAACAAAGTAAGTTTGTGTTATGATTTTTTGTAGCACGAATTCGTGAAAGCGCTACTTGGAGGAAAAGGGAAGCATTAGATTCGATGCAAGCTATCAATTCATGGAATCCAAAATCCCGGAGTATGCCCCGGAGATGATGGAGGGTGTATCGTCCTCGGACGAAGATTAATGGCTTTAGAAGTTTTTGTATAGGTTTTGTGGGTAGACCTCTATGTAAGCCCTCACGAGACTATAACTCGTCACTAGGATAGCCTAGGGGTTAAAGGCTTAATGCACATGTTAAGTGCATTCGTTTTTTCCGTCGACAAAGGATTAGGTTTTATGTTTCAATCAATGTAGTAACCAAAATTGCATGAATAAAGTAAATTACATCTTCCATATTATGTCACCGGCAATGTTGTATTTTTTTGCATGCCGGAGCTTTAATATAGCTAGGAAGGGTAGGAAATATTTACATGCCGATCGTAAGATTGCTGCCCAAGATAGTCGGCATGTTCTTCATCCGAGGACCATTCAGGCGGATATCTGGTTGCGACTTATTCAAAGTTGAACCTGCCGGCGGAAGAGAGATCGGCAGCTTATTCAAAGTTGACCATTCTGGCGGATATATGGTCGGAAGCTTATTCAAACCACGTCCTTGCCGGCCTTATGCATTTTCAAAACCAAAAATTTTGGATCGAAATCGAACTCATAAGACGGATCAAAAGGTTAATCTACTGAATTCCTAATTTGAAAATTTTAATCTAAACTCAATTAATTAACCTAATCAGAATTTTAGTGTTAATTAACCAAGGGCATATTAGCCATTTAGAAAAAAAACAAGGTCAAGGGGTGGCTTAGTTTTACTTCAAAATGACCCGATTTTATCTTATTGGGTATACCCCAATCTCGCCAGGAATATAAACTCCCAGCCTACTTAAAAAATAAAAATTTTGTACAAACCGGCGAAACAGACCCTATTGAAACCGCCTCTGACACCTCTTTGGATAGTGGGGTATAAAAGTGACCTCCCGGTAACTCCAAAAGAGGAAGACCTACCGTTTTGTGAGAGTGTAGTTTTTATGTTATTTTAGGAGACGGTTCGTTCAGAACCACTGCATAATAAAATCGAAAAATCAGCCAAACACATTTTACAACTGCGCTTGGCATGGGGCAGTGTGTAAAATCCCGCCCCTAAAAATGTTTCCAGACCTAGTTAGTAAGTTCGCGAATGATTCGCAAATCATTCGCGAATTTTTCCGTATCACGATATTTACCGTCTTATTCGCGTACGTTTGCAACTCCGAACCCAAGTCGCGTATTATGTGGAATTTCCGGATTATTCGCTAATCGTTCATTTAATTTTACGTATCCCGACGATAATCGTCCGCTTAATTCGGGCCGTAAATTCTTTAGCTTTACGTTTTCAAAGGCCCCACTATTTGGGCTTTCTTGCCTCCCAAAGCATACACGACCCAATATTAGATGTTGTTGTAATTTTTATGAAACAAAAATGACTGAAGAGATATGAAGGTGAAGGTGAGAGAGATCTCTAACTCACTAACCAAGCATCTAAACCACTATTCCACGTCCTCTTGGATGACTAATGTTGTATAAATTATCAATATCATCATATTAAGTTTAATTTTTCTTTAAATAACTCACACATATGCATAAAAATTGGTTTATGACCTTATAGATACAAATTATTTGTTATATATAGATACCGAATTTTCAGAGCCGAACTCACATTTATAAATCGAATCATACACGTACGTATGCCGTTCCGAATTACTGACGAATTACGTCCCGTTGACCGAATTTTGGACCGAATCTGGGTTTCACAAAACCGTATAATACTCATACGTTTGCCGAATCCCGAATTGCTAACTAGGCGTGTAGATGGGTATCTCGTGACTCGAGCCACTGTAGTGAATGCTGTAGTGAATGATGTCGTTTTTTTTTTTTTCTTTTTGTATTCCCGTAGGCGTGGGACAAAAAAATTTCAATATACGCGGGAAAGGAGGTGGTGCCTTCGCCAATCACCAAGTGGTCTGATGGTTGATATGCTCCCTCCCACTGTATGGGTATGGGTTCGGACCCTGTAATTAATTGCTGAACTCCACTCCAATTTAAGGAGTTTGGATATAGTCTAAGACCACTAGGAGGTGGTCACCGAAGATTAGCAGAGATCTCTTTCAACATCCCAGTCTCACATCTGTCCCATGTTGTTTTCCTCATATTTTTGTGGATGCCTAACAAACAAAGTAGGATGAAATGAGAATTTGTTCTTGACTCAGTTGAACTAAAACTGAGCCGTAATTCAACCAGGCTGCACTTGACTCAGTTGGACTAGAACGACAAGAAGAGTCTGTTTCTCGAAAACTACTAAAAATAAGAATGAAAATTTGGGACTCCTGAGAGTTGGGGGTCTCTTTCTTTCGCAATCAAAGCAATAGCTGTTGAATGAAATTTGGTGCCAGAGAAACTCTACTGAAGTTTACCTTATTATCCATTTTTTTCTGTTTATTATTATCCTTTTTGTTTGGAGTTTAGTATGTTATTAAAGAAATCATACGTACCAATAGTAATGAATGGCAACACTTTTGGTCATGATAAAGAGATAATTGACCTCATATCAGAGAAAAATAAGATTATTATCACTTTAGCGATTGAGATGTTAATGGAACAATTGTAACTATACCTTGAAATGTGACTTTTGCGTGTGCTTCCATACAACAGTAAACTTATCCTCTTTTGCCCATAACAAGGCAAGAGGCAGGGAAATCCACTTCCCAGGTGGTTTGGATCCCATATTTTCCTTGGCATCACCTTTACGGATATTATTGATGTTAGAGTTCTTGGTGTGTGCTGGTCCGGCTAACCGGACATGGTGATATGCTCATGAGAGAGTAGGGTCTAACCGAGCGCGGCTGTGAAAAAAACAACGAAAAAGAATTGAAGTAATTAATTAAATCACCGTCCAATAACTTTACCACTGATACATCCGCTCATTAGAGAGCTGCCTTCCCCGCTAATTGTGTCTGATGGGAAAAACAAAATCAGCGTTGGCTTACCAGTTATCTGTGTTTACGTTACGTGTACCTATATTTTCAATCTACATTGCTATTCGCCAATTTAACACCAACTGTTCACGGCAATTTATTTATTTAATAAATAAACAAGTAGTTATCATACAAATCCTTATGTAAAAGATTGCTATTACCCAACTTATTTTTCTTTGTCCACTTTTGATCTATGAAGAATCTAAAAGATTCAGAAGTTTAAATATAAATACCCCCGACCCCTCAGCCAAAAATCCCAATCAAAAATTCACCAATTTTCTTCTCTTACACTGCAAAGAAAAAGTAAAAATGATGCATTCTCCACTTCTTCAACCCTCAAATTGGCCATACAACTATAATAATTTCATAGAACCATCTTTCAGTGAAACTTCATTTTTACATAACAATGATTTAGATATGGATATTCTCCATATGGTTGACTGTAGTCTCGCTTCTCCAGTCACTAGCAATCTCACTTCTCCGGTCACTAGTTCCGAGTCCTCAGACGACGTTTTTACAGTCACAAACTTCCCTACCATGGGTAATATTGCGTCATTCTTGTTTTCTCCTGACCAAAGTTCAGTAAACTTAGAACTGGAAGAATTTAATCCTACAGAGTTTTCAGATGTATTAGAATGGATGGAGGAGAGTGAGAATAGTTTTCCTTCACAACAACAATCTTTCGAACAAGAATCGCCAAAAGCGAGCGAGAATTCGTCAATAATGAATTCTCCGGAGGTGTCATCAATCTCAATTCAGCCATCACAACTAGTCTTTCCAAATGAAAACATGGAAGTTGATAACCACCTGACAATTCCTCCTCTACTTAAAGCATATAGTGAAGCCATAGAAAATGAACAACCAGAGCTAGCACAAGTAATCTCAAGACGAGTAATCGACAAAGTTAGTTTGTTCGGAACTACGGTCGAACGTTTTGCTTGTTACTTGTTCCAAGCATTCGAAACTCATGGTGATAGTAACTATCTACACCAAGAATCACACAAGAATTACGAGGTAATTTTCAAGGCCTTGTACCAAATTCTCCCTTACGGCAAATTTGCTCACTTCTCAGCAAATAATGCTATCCTTGAAGCTATACCAGCGGATACCGAGGTAGTTCATATCATCGACTTCGACTTGGGTGAAGGTATTCAGTGGCCTCCGCTTATTGAGGCCATCGGAAAACAAGTGCTAGTGAAAATCACATCTATAAAGTCAACCGACGGTGAAACAAAATTTGAAGAGACAAAGAAGCGGCTCAGTGATTACACGAAAGCTTTCGGTTTAAACTTAAAGGTAGAAGAGATGGAAATAGAAAAATTGGTGACTGAGGTAATGAAGATGAAAGGAATAGGTGAAAGAAAAGAATTTTTTGCCTTCAATTGTATTGCGGGTTTACCACATATGGGGAGAAAAACTAGACAGCAAGTGAATGAGTTTCTTTGGGCAGCAAAGGAGTTGATTGGAAGCCCTTTTGGTGATAGTACTTGTGGTGTTATAACATTTGGAGATGGAGAATTTTATGAAGAGAGTGTTGGGAGCTATTTAGGATTTGGGTCTTTCTTTGATATGAATTCAGCAAAATCTCATGCTTTGCTTGAGTCAATAGAATCACATTTCCCTTGTCACTTAAGAGAAGCAAGAATGGCAATTGAATGTCTATTTGTGGCACCTAATTTGTGTGCTCAAGATTGGTTTAGCAAGTGGGAAGAGAGTAAAGAAGGGTTGAGGTTTTCTCAATTAGGATTGAACGGTGTAAGATTAAGTAGAGAGAATTTGGTTGAAGCCAAAGAATTGGTAAGAGAAGGTGAAAGTTTGTATGAAGTGAAAATAGAAGGTGAATATAGTAATGTGATGGTACTAGAATTTAGAGGAACCCCATTAGTAAAAATCTCTAGTTGGAGATGATGAAAAATGAGAAAATTTTGTACAGAAACCCATTGGTATATTGTACTCCCTCTGTTCCGATTTACTTGATGTTATAGAGTTTTTTTACGCAGATTAAGAAACAATAGAGAAAATAATTTTTTTCCAAATCTACCCATATTAATAGCTTTCTAAAATTTTAAACCACCTAGTTTTTAGTTTCTAGATTTAATGTAAATTACGTATCCCGTTGTAATTTACTTGAGATAAACCAAATATTTCTTCCAAATCCTTGGAATAATCATTTATCTGCTGATTACGATGACAATTAATGGTATGTTGTGATTCAAAAGCAATGGTAAATCAGCGAGAATTTAGGAAAAATACTTAAACCCTCATCTATTTTGGAACACAAATAAAACCCTAAAACATCAAGTAAATGGAACGGAGGGAGTATAATTTTATTGGTAGAAAATCATACTTTAAATATTTTATTTTCTTAAAGAAAATGGCAGGAAAACATGATTGATATTGTGATGTTGGTGGCCGTGGTGATGACTTTTACCTCTCCGACCACTATTGTTGTCGAGGCAGGCCCGTATTTTGATGCTTGTAACAGCAAGGGAAAATTAGGGGGAGACCCAAAAAAAATAATATTCTCATTGTCAAGCCCACAATTAATTTTTGTGCGGTGACACCCATAATTATATGAAATTATTAATGAATCAATACATAACTCGTTATGCATACTATCTCTTTCGAGGCATAATTCGTTATGCGGCCTAATTTTTCGGGGTATAATTGGAAGCGAAACTTAGACATAACATATCTAAAAATCCGCGCCTTAGAATTTTACAAATTTTATATCGTTGGAAATCTTTTTAAAAGAGCTACATAACAGTATAAACAAGAATATCAAATTTTTGTTTTTCAATGAAAAAATCGGAGGTGATCCTCATTTTAGGGAAAATTTTGAAAACTTCATACATAACCATTATGCGGTCACCAAAAACGATGCATAACACATTTCTGCGAGACGCATAACGAATTATGCAACCATTTTCTCCTTTGCATAACAAATTATGCATTTGGATAACAAAGTTATGCATCTATAACAAGTTATGTAACCATTGTTTTGGTTGATTTTAGTGCGTACATAAAAAAATTTGATGCATAATGCGGTATGCATCCATATTTGAGATGCATATCATGTTATGCATCTATTTTCTCGATGCATAAAAGATTGTGCAGCAATTTTCTCGATGCATAACGCATTATACAGTCATATTTTCGGATGCATAACAAGTTATGCATCCATTTTCTTGACTGCATAACATGTTATGCGGCTATTATTATCGTGTTGTGCAACCTTTTTTTGTTGGTTTCAATACTAACAAAAAGTAATTGCATAACGTGTTATGCAACCATTCTCTGATCGCATAACAAGTTATGCAAACAAAAAAAAGTTGCATAACTTGTCATGCACCTACAATAATAGCTGCATAACGTGTTATGCAGTCAAGAAAATGGATGCATAACCTGTTATGCATCCGAAAATGGATTCTTGGCTATGCATCAACAAAATGCTTGCTTTTTTGGTATCTCATTCAGTGCTAACTCACAGGCTCACAGCATTACCAAGCTCGGGGCCTAACTGTTGAATAAGAAGAAAAAAAATGAAAACAAAAAAACAAAAAAGAAGGAAAAATGGATTTATTTCTCGGAAATGTCTTGTAGCAATCTTGAGCTTTCATAGGTGGATAAACTCGAGTAGATTTCAGTCTTTCTCCAAGTAAAGCCACAGTTCTGCTTAACTCCAACTCTTCCTTTAAGCCACAGTTCTGTGTAACTTTTTCGACCTTCAAAACCACATAACAAACCATCTCTACCCAACAGTTGTTCATCAAAATAATGCAATTTTCAAACGTAATAAATTGTGCTTAGCCAAGAATCCATCTCGGAATATAAGAGAACATAGTTAATTGATATCAGCAGCACCCTTCTCTACTGCCTACAACCACAAACTCACTTCTCTGAAACAATACCCCACAGTAGCACCACCGTCTTCACATGCTGTTGCTGCTTCCTTTGTTCTCAGTCGAGAATCACAATTATAC
Source organism: Papaver armeniacum (assembly GCA_023531295.1). Classification (NCBI taxonomy): domain Eukaryota; kingdom Viridiplantae; phylum Streptophyta; class Magnoliopsida; order Ranunculales; family Papaveraceae; genus Papaver; species Papaver armeniacum. The sequence continues at coordinate 23,610 of JAJJWW010015223.1, forward strand.
CCAATTTTCAGACCACATCAACAACTTCCAAACTCCATCAGATCTTTACAGGCAACAACAACACCTTTCTCAGCTCAACCATCACCAAATACCTAATTCAATCACCACCAGCTCCATTCTCGTCTAGGCATCATCACTGTAACCAATTGAATTGGCCATCAGAGACAACCCATTACTGTCATCACAACTGTTGCCGTTCCGACCATCAAAACCCCAGTATTCAGATCTGTTGTCGTTGCTGCAGTGCTCATTCCATAATTGACAAATTCAATTCAAACCCACATATGAATCCCATTTTTCAGTTGAGATGCAAACACCAAAAATTTCAGGTGATGTTTAGCATCGTCTCCTTGTACATCTGAGATCTAAATAATCATTCAACGCCAACAATTTCGATTTTTGGGCGTGGGTTTCACAGTAGGAAAGTTTGTGAGAATGGGTGTGGCTGTAGTTTTCACTAACAGCAATTGTTTTGTGGATCTGGAGCCCAAAGATTCTAGAATCAATGTTCTCCTCATCCTCCCTTAGAGCATCTCGGTTAGACCTCCATTTATTTTGATTTTAATCCCTAGATTTTAATATTATAGATTTTAATAAGACCCGTTAGATTTAGATAACCGTCCGCGAGTTATAACTCCAAAGGTGTCACTATCCATCCACAAAAAAACCATCAAAACAAAAGTAACACAAAAACCTTCAAAAAAAACAACAGTAACATAAAAACCCAAAGAATCTGATTGGTTTCATCATGAAATTTGATGAAACATCATAGAAGTTTGATAAAACCAATTTTAGTTTCATCATAAAATTTGATGAAACCAATTTTGAAATTTGGGGTTTTTGTATCAATTTTTAAAAATTTGGGGTTTTTGTATCAATTTTGTTTAAGATGAATTTTTAATGGATCCCAACATTTGAACGGGGTTTTTGTACCACAAGTTTGGTCACCTTGTGTTTTTATGACTAGTTTTGTTCAGATAAATATCAAAAAAATAATATTTAGCATGATTCTATATTAAAAATTATTTTTTAAAAATAAAATTGATGACATGGAATTAGTTAGGGGTCATCCCGAAGATATAGTTAAGACTTTCTTTAACACCTTCATATTTAATATTTGATCTCTCCTAGTTTATAGGACTTATCCATTGAAGATGCTTTTTTACTAAATGGGGGACTAAAATCTTATGTGTCATTCAAAAAAAAAAAAAATCACTCTTGTTGGAGATGCTCTTAGAATGTCCGAGTAGAATATTGTGCTACAACGATCTTAGGTTTTTCTATAAAAACATGATCCTACAAGCATGGTTGTCTTATAGTTTTAGGGTGCTCTAGGAGAATTCCAGGTATCGGTTTTTTTTTATGGAAATCAAAGATAGAACTGGAATTTTAGTTTATAAGGAGACGGATTTACATATTTAGAGTGACTATCTGGATCTAGCTATGCAGCCAAAGGCCGTTCAATTTTTTTAGTCTTTCTGGTTAAACTTTGGTTTGTAAACTTGTTATTTGGTATAAAATAAAGCCCAAGAAAATCAGTTATTAATTTGAAAAATTAAAATATTAATGACATTTATAGTTGATATATGAAAATTTAGTAACACTTTCAAAATTGTTACAACCTTCTGTAATATATTACTGTGACAGATATTTACGTAACACATATAACTGTTACAATTTAACTATTAAAGAAAATTAGTCCCCCAACAACTGGGGGCTCTAGGCGGTGGCCTTGCCCGCCTGTATGATAAGACACCCTGATTACAAGAACCGTCAAGATGGAAACCATTCCAGATTAACTTTGCAGATATCAAGGATGTTTTTCAAAACTATGATTTCGACACACTCTTATTGTTGCACATATAAATGCTTTAAGGATTTTGGAAACGATAAAGAACAAGAGGTGGAGAATACTTTGGGATTTTGTCCAACCGTTGGTCATCATTAAGGCTTCATTCTACAAATACTAAGTAGAACACAAAACTTGCCTTAGTTTTCAACATTGGATAATTGGGTCCTAACAAATTATAGTAGAACACAAATTTCAAAGTCCAAATTAAACTCGTTATCCAACAACTTACAGTAGAATACAAATTTAAAGTACAACAAAATAATTCAATAGAAGCATACCTATACAATTTGGACTATCAATTGGAGAAACAGATCTTACCAACCACGCGGACAACAGAGCAGTCTTCTTGTAGATATGAAGAGGACTTCCTATCTGTTCAACTTCCAAATCTCTCAACACTTATAAAATTACTACTGAGTCAATCAAATTAAAACACAACAATGAACTAAAAAACTGTTGCAACCCACATTAAACTATTTAATTTCCAATAAATCAATCGATTCAATCCATAAATCGATCTAAGAAAAACCTTCAATTCTTATTTAACTAATTCGAATCAAACATGAAATTAAATAGAGGACACTTGCAACTGAAATTCTCATTCTCTGGCACTATGGTGTTCTAATTGCTAAGCTAGAGTCATCTTCGAAAAACTAAGTTTCCTTGTTGTTTTGGGGTAAAAACTGATTCTGTTGTTTTTGGTAATTTGGGGTGTGTTGATGAGAAAAGAATTCAAACCCTAAACAAATGCACTGCACGGGAATGCTTTTAGGTTCGAGAGATCAATCTGTAAGACTCTGGCCTAAACCAAGAAATAGTCGTTCCAGATTCAATTCGGTCATAAGGTGAAGGAGAAGGGTTGATCCTAGGGAGGGAAGCGGAGAAGGTGTTTTAGATCAGAGTGTTGAAGGTGTGGTTGTTTATGACTTGCGTATCATAAAATGGTTTCTGGCTACTTGTGTTAATAACACTTGTGTTCTCCCTTTCGAAATAAATTGAAAATCTATTTATACAAGTCATTGAGCATACCCTGATCTCTTAGGAAGTGGAGGAAGTGAAGTAGTGAAGAAGTGGGTTTGTGCGGAAGGTAATGATCATCGTGTTTCCGTTATGAGGGATGATTGATCACACGTTCTCCCACTACTCTCACTACTGATAACCGTCCGTCTATCCTGACACGTTCTCGTAATGGACGCGTTGCACGCCGCACGCTGTAAACCGCCAGACCAATACCCCAGTAAGTATCCCCCAGTTTGTGACATGTTTGATGTCTCGAATAATTGGGTCAAGTCGTGGGACCTGCCGTGGAGAATAGCATATGGTGCTATTTTGGTGAAACAACTAAGTTATTTATGAGGCCGACATAAAATATGCATGTATTCGATACATGTAAAACATCGCATTTAAACAACTCAAAGTAATCGATGTGTATGAAGCATCATTGTTTTAGAGCTCGATTGAATAAGTCGCGGATTGGCGTCTTAAAAGGGTAGCATGATCGATCACCTTTAGGTGATCAATTGAGAACCGTATGGGCAAGCTATCACTTGGCCGATCGCTTCCTATGAAGGGGAGGTGGTCGGTGATCATTGTTGCGCCCTATCGGTCGTCTAGTATTCAATATGAGCCATCCGACCCAGCCAGCGAAGATGGACGAACGAGATGGTTTTGAGGCAGCTGTCAGCTGTCGTTGATTAGGGTTTGGCAGCCGCGCGGCTACCCTATTTTGGTTAATCGAATCCAAGCGTCGGGCGCTGATTCAAACAGGCTGACCGGCCATATGTGCAGACGAGCCACTAGTGAGTATGTTGACATCTCCTGGGTCATCTAAAATCAGATCTAAGCCACTCGATTCGGCTGGCGAAGATGAGTGGTCACGATCGATTTGCGACAGTAGCATACTGCCACAAGTATGAATTAGGGTTTTAGAAACGGCTGTGTCTACCCTAGTTCAATCGAGCAATTTGATACGTCATTGACTTCCCACGGGTAAGTCGATCGAGTGGGAATACAATTAGGCCGGTGGTGAACTCATGTGCACCTCCTTGATCGTATGAAACGTGATCTAAGCCGTCCAACTAGGCAGGCTAAGTTGGACGGATGTGATCGGTTTGCGGCAGTGGTGTGTTGCCGCAACACAACTTAGGTTTTTTAATACATGCGCGATCACCCTACTTTGGGCGATTGTTTCGATGCGCCCATGGATTGTTGTGCGAGGTTCGTCCGACTAATGATGAAGGTGAGTTGCCGGTGAACACACTGGCGCCTTTTTGATCGTCCAAAACACGATCTAAGCCGTCCAACTTGACTGGATAAGTTGGACGGTTGCGGTGGTTTTGAGACCGTTATGGTCAGTCTTAGCACGTTTGAGCTAATGTAAAAACATCGCGTTCACCCTTCTTTGATCAATCGGTTTGACGCGTTCTCGAACTATCATGGTCAGGCCGATCAACTAGGGATGGAGTTGGATTGGCGGTGAATACACCAGCGCTTCTTTGATCATTCGAAGGAAGATCTAAACCGTCCAACTAGGCTAGCTAAGTTGGGCGGATGTGATTAATTTGAGACCATTTTTTGCCGGTCTTAGCTTGTTTTTACTGCGCGAACACCCATGTTTGGGTCCGCGTTTGAAGCGCTTGTGAATGAGAAAAATAGGAATCGATCAACTAGGGCATTAGTGGGCCCGACGGTGGTCACTATGGTGATTGCCTAGTTCTGAAAGTTCGTTAAATCGCGCGGCCAAATCGTGTGGCCGTGATTATTTTTTGAGAATGATGTGAACCGTCCAGATTTTCCTTAAGGAATTTAAACGTGTTCGATCTTGCCAACTTTTGATTAAGAGGTGTGCGAACGCACTGATCTCTTTGTCAGAGGGTGGTGTAGCCTATGTGAGTGTTTTCATGCAGGTCTCAATACTGACACTTCGGGAGTTTCATGCTACTCTGTTGCGAGCGAACATTTAATCGTCATGTCATGCCAATATTGAGAGTTATTTGGGGAACATAGCATAGGAAAACACTATGCGAGGCCATGCATTAGTGAATAATCTTTGGTGCAAGATAAAATTTATAGAATATTTGGGATTGTTGCTACATGCACCATTCTGAGTAAATTTTATACACATAAATATATTGAATTTCTCAATACATATATGAGTGAAGAGGCTTAGTCACTCAACACTTTTAAATGGCTCCATTTCGTTAGTGAATAATGCAACTAGGAGCTTAAATACTCGTTATGCTCTATACTAGTGAACAATTAATCTAGGAGCTTGAGTTTCAATACAATTGATGAGTGCCAAATATTGCATATTTATACATCTATTTATTGGCATTTAACTCATCTTTTGTGTTCATAAATCAGATATTATCCCAGATTCTGTGTTTTCTTTGTTTTCAAGAATAAATATTTGTACTAATTAATTTTGTGTTTTTAGGTAATAAATAAAGCTCGGAGAAATTGAGGAGCCAAAAGAGCAGAAAATTGGAGGCAAGCGTCTATGGAGCAGAAAGCCTGAGCCCGCGCGCGCATCAGTGCAACCCAACAAGGAGCAACCCGTTTACAAGACATGGGCTCGAGCTATCCAAGACCCGGCCCATGACCCGAATGCAGACCCGATCAATCCTGAGCCGTGAGATTTGACGTATCCGCATCCAACGGCTGCATCAGTGTCCGCATCGGTGATCCTCTGAATCCAACGCTCGCTACAGCTGGCGCATCATTCCTCGCTACTCCCGCCTCACACCGCAGCTACCTATATCATCCCCTTATCCATCGACCCATCGTCTCTTTCTCTTTCTTTTCTCTTCTCCCCCGACAGCTCTGAGAAAACCCATTCCTCCGCCTCCTTCACCCATACCAGAGCCATCACCACCACCTCTACCTTCTGATACCACAACAACCACGCCTGCAACCACCTTCTCTACCTCTCTAGATCTAGATATATCTTTCTTAGCTTCTACCATAACCCTAGAAGCTAAATCAAAGATGACTAGAGCTAGGGTTTCCACAACAACCACGCATGGAGCTCTGAGACGATTTGACAAGAGAGAGCACGATTCAGCGACGTGGGTGAGAGATTATTGTTTTTAATTTCTGTTTTGAGAGAATTAGGGTTGGTAGTTCTTTGTATGTATAAATAGGTTTGAGATGTGTGTGAAAAACCTTATGCCTGGGCTAGCCAGAGCACCAATAGTAGTTTAATTTGTGTTTAACCATGTTCTAAGCTTAATTGCTAGGGTTTAGATGAAACCCATAATCAATTGATAAGTGTGGTTCATATTTTGATATTGTTCTTGGTTGTGCTATATTGTTTAGGATAAATATAATCTTAACACTCAACATTTTACTTTCACAGTGTATGCCATGTATGCATTGTAGTTGGATAAATTCTATGTTGAGTGTGTTGCAATTCATGCTTCATTGAATGCTATTGATCCTCAGACTAGTTGTGCCCTGAGAAGACAGTTAGTGCTTGGGAAAGATACCCTAATTGTGATTAGAATATCCATCTTAAGATAGGTTTAATCATCTAAGTAGTGAAAATTGATCTGTGATTAGTTGTACTGTGACAAGACAGCTAATACTAGGGGTTAGTTAACTGCCTTAGTTGATAGTAAGCCATCCATTGAGACCCTGGATGAAAGGCAGACTTGCATCTTGTCTGGCATCCATTCTAAGGGACAAGAACATTATTGAAGGTGGACTGACTTAGCTAAGATTAGGTGGTGGAGTCGACACCCTAGTGCTCTCTATCTGTTTACAATTTACCTTGCTGCTTTAGTTTCGATTCATACAACTCCAACACCTCAGTCGTATCGACACTCAAACCTTATTTGTGTTACATTTCTTAGAAACTCAGTTAAGCCAAGCCTTAGAATCAACATAAGCCACACAAGTCTCTGTGGATCGACCTGTGCTTGCCACTGCCTTCAAAGGCACTGTGCACTTGCAGTTTAAGACGTAGGAAATACACTTTTATAGACCTACCAAGTTTTTGGCGCCGTTGCCGGGGACTTGGCGTGTGCTATCCTAATCCATTGCTTGCTTTTCTGAATTCCAGTTCTCCCTTATACATATTTACTTTGAATTATTCTTTGTAACCCTTGATTAGTATAACTTAGTTTAATTTTTGTAACCGCATCTCAGTAACTTAGGGAATTCTAGTATAACTTAGTTTAATACTTGCATATCTTAGTTAGTAACCTGTTTGCTATCTGCCATCTCACCCTGTAATTTCTTGTTTGCTATTTTTCTTTTGCTCTTGTTTAGCTTATTATCTCTTATCTTCTATAGCTTACATTCACTAGCCCTGCACCTGTAACTTAGCTGCATTTTCAATATTTCAGTTTTATCACATAGCTGCATCTTGTTTCTATTAAGTTACCTGCATCACTGTCTTACCTACATCCTTGCATCATCTTGATAGTTAGTTTGCATCTCATGTTGTAGCTTAGTATTGCTTGTAACTCTTGTTCCCTGTCAGTCCAAAGTACTCTCAGTTGCATATGCCAGTGTTAACATTCATTCCATTTGCTTTAACATGCACATTCCTGGGGACTGAGATTTGTTTGTTGAGTAAACAGGTACCTGTGAGCTGTTGAGCAAGCCCAAGGAAGAGAAGGAAAGGCGCAAAACTGGAGTTTTGCAAAACCTTGAGCAACCCTGTGACTTGTAATGTGAGTGGTTCCTTGACCTCTGGATTACACACCGTTATTTGGGTATGCCATGATGTGTCTTTGAAATATGTGGGTATATGCATGAATTTGTTATCATATCTATGAGCTCTGTACCAAAACTGAACTGAGCATCACTAAGATTTGCCTAAAGCATCACAGTATAACCACCTATATTGCCTTGCTTGCCAAGAGTAGTCACCCTGCTAGGTAACCATCCCTAATTGTGTGTGAACTCATTGCTTGCACACCTCAGTGGCACTTGAGCAATTGTGAAACCTGAAATCTATGCTTGTACATTCTGTGACCCTAATTGCCATCAGCTCTGTGCTTAGCTCCAGCCCCTGCAGTTGTAGAGCCTAAGATGCAACTTGGTCAACCGAGCATAACCCTGAGCATAACCCTGACCCTGTGGCTTTTTGCCTTGGCTGATTGCCAGTGATGCTCAACCTAAACCTTGTGTTATCTGCATATCTTGTATGAAGCTATAATCTGCCAAGTGCTGTCATCAATTTGTGTGCAACCTTGCAATATCTGAAATGTGTGCAATCTAAAGCATGTGTTTGTGAGCATAGCTTGTATCACCCTTGCATGAACCTCTCGGCATGAATGTATGAAAACAATCTGCCTTGCTAAGGATTGCTCCATACCTGAATTGTATGCTCTATGCTTAGTCTCCACTGAGTGTTCTGTGCTATGAAGTCTTGGCCTCTACAAGGCCTGTGCTATAACCTCCTTAGTCTTATCTGCCTTGTGCTGTGTTTAAACTGCTCTGCACACAATCTGTACTTGGCCTGACCAAGCTTTGCATCTGCAACAACTAGCATGTGCACCTGTGTAACCTTGCCAACCTAAACTGAGCTGCACACATAACCTGTGTTGTGTGAGTTTGCCAACTTGTGCATAAAACCTGCACAGAAACTGACTGAGCTGCCAACTGCTGGGATGCATTCTAAACAGAAAGCCCAACCACTAGGCTTTGCAAGCGACCTGGGGTGCAAACAAACTAAAGCCCGCTTAAGCCCAATCACTGGGATCTGCTCCTTCCAAACCAAACTGAAGCCCACATAGCTGGGCTGTGCAACCACTGGGCTTATCTCAGCCTGTGCTCAACCTGAAGCCCAACCTAAAACCAACTGCTAGGATCTGCTCCTGCCAAACTGGGCTGGAACCCAGCGCTGCTGGGCTTTGCATAGCCACTGGACTTTGCATTTTCACCCAACCTGGGATCTGCAACATACCCAAAGCCCACACAAACCAAATCCCACACAAACCAAATCCCACATAAACCAAACTAAACCCAATAAACCAAACTGAGCCCACTACAACTGGGCTTTTGCATAACCTTTGGGCTGTACATTTGCATCACTTGGGCTTAGCTTCCCTGTTTTGAGACATCATTGGTTATACATGCTTGATATGTGCTAAGCTATGCTTCTTTTTGAGTTCAAATTAAGTTGCTAGATCATGTCTGGATTTTGGTCTGCAACTGGAAATACAAACAAATCCATTAGAGAGCTTGCTTACGGGCATGCTTCACAGTATGAACTCCCCACATACCATAGTGATTTTAGGGAATTATATGAGCCTTCTCAGGGCCCTGACTCCACATACCCTAATCATTATGAGCACATGTATCATCCACCACAGGTTGAAAATGAACAACTTTCTCATACCCAGTCATCACTTTTAGATCAATTAGAAGCTCAAGTATCTGCTTTAGAAAGGCAATTACATGAGAAATCTGTCGAATCTAATTCCCCTAGACAATATGAAATGTATGCTTGTACCTTGTGTGGTAGCTTAGGCCACCCTGCTGAGAACTGCTATATTTTGCATGATTTTAGGCAGTCTAGGGAAAGCCATGATAATCCAATGTACGAATTGTCTAGAAGTGACTATACTGGTAATCATTGGGACCATAATCAGCCTTTCGAAGGTTGCGATCAGTATTCTAAGAACCCTTACAACCATGCACACATGTATCATCAACTACCATGGGAGGATGAACAATGTTATACTTCCCCAACCCCTTGTATGCAGTCACTAATGGATAAGCTCATAGAGCAAAACAATGATATACTTGGATGGAAAATGCATGATCATCCCTTCTCTAGTGAACCATGTGCACAACCATGTAATGATCATTCATATGAAACATGCATACTCACTAGTGAAAACTCTCCTTCAAATGAACCTAATCTAGAGGTAGATGAGTACACTGGAAATGCTCAAATTTTGAATGGGGAGATGAATTTTTGTTATGATGATGATGATGATGATGAATATGAAGAGCATGTGTATTTTGAAAATATAGTAGAATCTTTAGGTTCAGAGACATTAAGTGTCTCTTCTGTGAACCCTATGAATGATGCTTCTTCTAATATTCATACATGTGATGCTGATTTGGGATCTGAAAATGAGAATGCTGACACCAATGATCTTATGCATGAGATTGAACTTTTGGATAATGATGATTATGACATGGAGATTGATGAATTGTTCTATGCAGGTGAACATGATTTACCTTTGTCTGACCTTAGGAAAGTATGTGATGGTGCAAATGATCTTATACATGAAAACAACGTAGATGTACCTAATCTCTCTCCTAAGGCACATATTGAAACTCCTCCACCAAACCTAGGTGTAGTTTGTAACAAAATTGCAAAACCAACTTTTCTGAAAATGCCTAATTTAGGCCTAGAGCTTTGTGCTTCCCAAGTCCTCTTGGACTATTTTGCATCAAAGTATAACACTTTTAGGGAACCACAGTTGGAATGTGTATGTCTGCCTGTTCTTAGCAAAACTCACTTTGATTTAGACCTTGTGCATGATGTACCTTTAAATTTGCAAGATTTTGTGCTCAAAAACACATATGTTGACAAGTTTAGGTTTGGGGGGAAAATCATTCCCATATGCAGCCTTACTTGCACTCTCATGTTATATTTGTGTAAGGCTGTTGATGTTTGTACATATTTTCTTTTGGGTTGATCCTCAACTCTTTAGATTGTTGGTATATGGTGAATTTCATTGTATATAATCCAGTAGGACTTGTTAAATTTTTCTTTCTTGAATCGGTTGAGTCTTCCTATGCATATATTGTGCTAATCCGATATGATATGTTGGATTCTAGCCTTGACTAATGAAGCTCTAACCGTGCTCCCAAATTATCACCAACATCCGGTAATCTCTTCCCTTTTCTCTTATCAGCATAGTTCTCATGGTATGTGACTGTTTAAAATTTTATCATCTGTTGACACATTGAGGACAATGTTTGATTTAGGTTTGGGGGTGCATTTGCATTTAGAGTTCTTAGTCTTTCTTTTATCAAAAAATAAAAAAATAAAAAATCAAAGCTCTTTTGTAAATAAAAACCTCCAACTTGTAGAGATTTTAGAGTCACTAGCATGCTTCTAGCTACGTTTACATAGAGTGTTCCATCTTCCCGAGCTTCCAATCACAGACACTGATTCGATCCTCGAAATAACAAAACTTGGAAATGGGTGGATTTCTTCTTCTTTTCCTGGAGAACACAATCGGGTTTCTTAGTTGATTGAGGACAATGTTTGATTTAGGTTTGGGGGAATAAAGCAAAAGCATTTGCATTTAGAGTTCTTAGTCTTTCAAAAGAAAATAAACAAAACAATTTATCAATAAGAGAGACAAGATCAAAAAAAAAAAAAAAAAAAAAAAAATCAAAGCTCTTTTGTAAATAAAAACCTCCAACTTGTAGAGATTTTAGAGTCACTAGCATGCTTCTAGCTACGCTTTAGATTAAACTAACAAATCAATTTTGCATTCTAAAAACAATCTATCAATCAATAGAGAGATCATTCCTATTAGTAAAAACGAACGATAATCATGTGAAAGACTTCAAGAAAGAATTGAAATAAAACTCAAATCAAATAACAAAACTTGTAAAAGAAGAAAACTTCTCTATTTATAGGCTTCAATATTCTCCAAATCTTCCAAGGAGAACACAATCGGGTTTCTTAGTTGATTGATTGAGCGTTAAAGATGGATTTAACCATACCGGAGGGCGAATTAGGTGTTGTTTAGATATTCGGTAGTAGAATTGTGATCACCCATAGTGGAGACTACCCATTTCACATCAAGTGAGGCACCAACCTTCAATTTTTGCAACTTTCTAGAAAAGTTTGTTAGAGTGTGTGTCACCGTACGTCAATTCCGGGTAGGAATGGTGAGCTACCCAACTTCGTACCACTTTCAGCACTACTTTTGATCTCTTGAGTGCTAATTTTTGTCAATCATGAGGGTGACGTTTAAAGATGAAAACTTCTTCTAAATACCGATTTGCAGTTAGCATCACTCTCTCCCTCTCAACAACATCAACACTTTCAAAGAAACACATCGTCGTCAGCAAGCGGAGCATCATCAGAATATTTGAAGAAAAGTTGATGTAGTCCAAGGTTTATGTGCAACAAAGAAAAGGATCAGGATGAGAATTAATGAAGTTTGTGAAATCAAGACAAGTGTGAAAAATTGAGTCTTATTGTTTTATTGTTATTTTCATTCCAAGTTAGTTAAAAAAAAAAAAAAAAATGTTTGTCAAGTTTTTGTGAAGTTCAGAGGTTCGTCATCAACATTTGAAGACCGAAGATTGAAGACGTTTCTATGAATGTTGAGAGAGTGATATTAATTGCCGATCGGGTGAGAAGGTAAGTGAGTACTCCCACTCTTGCTAATGGTTGATTTCCTTTCTTAGAGATCATCAGAAAAAGATTCTTTTTGTCCACACTTCTGTGGAGTCTCCAGAAATTATTTCGGAAGGTTATCCTTCTTACCTACAACGTGTGCATGATTTCTCTCTTTATTCCTACCTGCACACATGAGAGACTAAAAAAGCGGTCTTTTTGAGTGCAATTATCATAAAACCCTATTGGTGAGGCAGAAGTCGAGACTTATGATCACAATCGAATCCGAATTCTTTCATATGGTATGGTTACTTCTCGCTCAAAGACTTAAGGATGAGAATGCGTTCTTTGGTAGTTCTAACTTCGTGTTACTAGCATGCGAAACTCTATGTCCTCATAGCTCCTTGGATGCTTGAGACTCTTTTACACTCTGAAGTTGGAGAAGGTTTTGTGGGTACACCTCTGGTAAACCCTCATGAGACTACAACTCGTCCACTAGGGACACCTAGGGGTTTTAAAGGCTTAGTGCATACGCTAAATGCATTCGAGAGACCTGCGACAGGGGTATAGTTAGGATTTCTTAATTTCTGTTTCACTTGAGGACAAGTAAAATTCAGGTTTGGGGGTATTTGATGAGTGCCAAATATTGCATATTTATACATCTATTTATTGGCATTTAACTCATCTTTTGTGTTCATAAATCGAGATATTATCCCAGTTCGTGTTTTCTTTGTTTTCAAGAATAAATATTTGTACTAATTAATTTTGTGTTTTTAGGTAATAAATAAAGCTCGGAGAAATTGAGGAGCCAAAAGAGTAGAAAATTGGAGGCAAGCGTCTATGGAGCAGAAAGCCTGAGCCCGCGCGCGCATCAGTGCAACCCAACAAGGAGCAACCCGTTTACAAGACATGGGCTCGAGCTATCCAAGACCCGGCCCATGACCCGAATGCAGACCCGATCAATCCTGAGCCGTGAGATTTGACGTATCCGCATCCAACGGCTGCATCAGTGTCCGCATCGGTGATCCTCTGAATCCAACGCTCGCTACAGCTGGCGCATCATTCCTCGCTACTCCCGCCTCACACCGCAGCTACCTATATCAGCCCCTTATCCATCGACCCATCGTCTCTTTCTCTTTCTTTTCTCTTCTCCCCCGACGGCTCTGAGAAAACCCATTCCTCCGCCTCCTTCACCCATACCAGAGCCATCACCACCACCTCTACCTTCTGATACCACAACAACCACGCCTGCAACCACCTTCTCTACCTCTCTAGATCTAGATATCTCTTTCTTAGCTTCTACCATAACCCTAGAAGCTAAATCAAAGATAACTAGAGCTAGGGTTTCCACAACAACCACGCATGGAGCTCTGAGACGATTTGACAAGAGAGAGCACGATTCAGCGACGTGGGTGAGAGATTATTGTTTTTAATTTCTGTTTTGAGAGAATTAGGGTTGGTAGTTCTTTATATGTATAAATAGGTTTGAGATGTGTGTGAAAAACCTTATGCCTGGGCTAGCCAGAGCACCAATAGTAGTTTAATTTGTGTTTAACCATGTTCTAAGCTTAATTGCTAGGGTTTAGATGAAACCCATAATCAATTGATAAGTGTGGTTCATATTTTGATATTGTTCTTGGTTGTGCTGTATTGTTTAGGATAAATATAATCTTAACACTCAGCATTTTACTTTCACAGTGTATGCCATGTATGCATTGTAGTTGGATAAATTCTATGTTGACTGTGTTGCAATTCATGCTTCATTGAATGCTATTGATCCTCAGACTAGTTGTGCCCTGAGAAGACAGTTAGTGCTTGGGAAAGATACCCTAATTGTGATTAGAATATCCATCTTAAGATAGGTTTAATCATCTAAGTAGTGAAAATTGATCTGTGATTAGTTGTACTGTGACAAGACAGCTAATACTAGGGGTTAGTTAACTGCCTTAGTTGATAGTAAGCCATCCATTGAGACCATGGATGAAAGGCAGACTTGCATCTTGTCCGGCATCCATTCTAAGGGACAAGAACATTATTGAAGGTGGAGTGACTTAGCTAAGATTAGGTGGTGGAGTCGACACCCTAGTGCTCTCTATCTGTTTACAATTTACCTTGCTGCTTTAGTTTCGATTCATACAACTCCAACACCTCAGTCGTATCGACACTCAAACCTTATTTGTGTTACATTTCTTAGAAACTCAGTTAAGCCAAGCCTTAGAATCAACATAAGCCACACAAGTCTCTGTGGATCGACCTGTGCTTGCCACTGCCTTCAAAGGCACTGTGCACTTGCAGTTTAAGACGTAGGAAATACACTTTTATAGACCTACCAACAATATGAAGAGCGGCATAGGCACTCATCAGATTTTGATATATTCTTCAAATTCCTTGCGGAATATAGACATATCTATTACTTCCGATGTCGGGTTAGGTAGATAGACTTTTACAATTTTCGCCCTAAACTAAAAACCACCATCAACACTTGTAAAACTATATTAGGTTATACGAGTTTGAAGACTTCACTTATGGATTTGTGAAGCCCGTTCACACTATCTTTTACTTAATAGTTCTTGAATCCGAATCCCGTTCTTATGGGTTATTGAATTTCACGTACTAGATATCAGGGACAAGATAAATAGAAATCACAAAGTTCTCTCCGTCTAAGACTTTGTGATTCCACGAGATAATATATGAACTATTCTTTGTTTTGGCTGGATCTTTCTTGTGAGATATATTCGATTATGATGCTCTATAAATTTAAAAAGGATTAAGTTATCTTAATCATTACGGTTTGATAGAATATCTTATTCCCTTGAGGATCGTTCTACCGCAAACAAATTTTCATAATCTTTATTGAAACACATTTCAAGGAAATTCTTTCAAAATCTATGTTAACTAGAATTGGGAAGCAGTATACTACCTAAATTAATTTTACTGAGAAATGAAAAATTTTAAAAAGTTTTATGTTGTCATAGTAAAATGACTCAAGAAAAATCTACTTTGGATCCGCCCATGAAAAAATGTACTCCTGTACGCTCAATCGAAAGATAAAAACACACTACAACCACATACATTTATTCTTACAATAAGCTTATTAGATCGTAAAGTAATTCTAGAATGTACGAAAGAATATACTGGTGCACAACAACTCCTAAAATTGGAATTGAAAGGTAAACACACTGGCCAGTTTTATCATGTTATCTTTACTGTTTATTAACACTGGACCCTAGGGCTTCAAAGATGAATCACCAGTAATACAACTTGTAAGTCTTTGTCATTAAAAAAGAGAGAAGGGGATCATCCAAATATTCCAAACGCATATATCTACGGAATAAGAATTAACAAAGTACTACGTTTTTTTTTTAATTCACTTTACTCTCCGTCCTCCTCTGTGTTTCTCTTAGGCTCGCTCCTCTAAATTTCTTTCGTTCATTTTCTCCTTATTGTTGCCAATGTATGTATGGTGTCCTATTCTTTTCGTTTAGGATATGCTTGTTCATTTGAGTTAAGATGATGGTACACATTGTGTCCGGATCTTCTTGATTTTACACGAGCATGAAAATCTTAGGTGTGTGTTTTTAATTTTTGTTGCGCTATTTTTTTTTTTCTGTTATTGAAAATATAACTGGTAGTGGTTGTGGTTGTTGTTGATGGAGTTGTTAGCAGTCAATTTTATTTATGATTGTTTAGGTTAAGTCTTCTTTTGATTCTTTTTCGAAGTTAATTTTGTATTTTAAAACTATAACTGGTGGTGGTGGTGGTGCATGGTTGTAATGGTGTTTGTGGTGATGTTGGTTGTTTTCGTTATCGTTGTAGATGTCGATGGAGTTGTTTGTAACCGATTTTGTTTATAGTGGTTGTTTAGGTTAAACCATTTAAGTTTTTTTTTTTTTTTTGAAGTGAGTCTGTTTCATTGTGGTGTTATTTCATGTTGAAACTTGTTTATGGTGGATTTGATTTGTTTGATTTTATTTGATCATGTTTGTATTTTCTTTCTTTTTTGTGTTATTTTCTTATTAATATATGTTGGAAAAAACGAGTTTTACTTGTGTTTTTGGTCTTGGTTGGATACTTGCTAGAAGTTGAATATGAGTGAATGAAATAGAAGTTGGCTGAACAATGTTAAATATGTCTTCAATATGATTTTGGCATGTAGACTTATTTGTTTATGATTCTTTATTTAATCATGTATTAATCCTAATATTTTATGCTAATCAATAATATCCCTTTTAGGTTTGATCAGCACATTAATATTTTAAGATGGTATCAAAACGGAAATGCTCTTGACCCAATGCTTCCACATTTATTTATTTTTTTCAATCAATTTTCAAGACTTAATTTTTGTTTACAACCTAAACTTTCACTGGTTCTCCTTTGAATTTATTTAATGTTTCTATTCTATTTGAGTCTTGATGGTGTCCTACATCATAGTTTGATCTCGTCCCAACAATTATCGTTCTATTTCCGAACCATAAAAGATGTCTTATTTCATTATCTTAAAATCATATTTTTTACAACTCACGTCAGTATTTATGATGCTTTCTGATTTATGTGGTGGTGAATATTATCTTTCATAGAGAACTAAACTTAAATTAATCAATTTTAAATCCTTTGTGAGGATTCCCTGCTTTGATCAATCTTAATCAGTAAAAAGTATCATGTTTTTTGTAGATTTTGTTTATCAGTCGAGCAGGGCGTGCTGGGAAAAAAAGGTACTGCTATTGTAGTCCAATCTGGACAATAGATTGGAAAAGTGCAGGATATTGAGAGCGCTTTATTTTACGAGTTCATAAAGGTGAGTAACTATCATTTAGACATAAAGACGAATAGTAGTTCCGTTCAATAAATTAGCCTTTAACCGGCTTTTTATTACAAAATTGTTGTTTAATATCGAATATTATAATCGTTCTCTTTTCACTTCTGATGTCGTCTCACATATCTTCATAACAATCAAGTTATTTTTAATAAGTCAGTCAACAAGAACTTTGCCAAAATCAATAAAAGACTTTCAATTTCAATTTTGGTTTCTATTCAAGGCTAAAATTATTATTCATTCGGCGATAAGTTGTTTATCTATTTTTTTCTCTAAAACCCCGAAAAAATAATAAAAAATGGTTAAATGTTGTAGGGCTTTAGCCCACATATGTGCAGCCCAATGTAATAGATAGGGTTCTATTCATATTCTATATAAAGGATACTATAGATATGTAACAGGGTTACCCATATCAATAAGAAATCCCTCTCCTTATCTGTCTCTTCGTTTTCTTCTCTATAATCCACTGCAATACGTTATCATGCACGAGCTCCAACCATGCTGAATTTTTTTTTTTTATTTTTTTTCCAATCATCATCAAAAAAAAAGTGGAAAAACACCGTCGCCGTCATCTGATTTTGGTACCATTATTTATCATTTTTCCAATTATCCATTCGCTAAAAGTTCTGGGAATCTCTAACTCTGCCGCTGCAAAAAGATCTGTGGAACACAGAAGAGGATTTTGTTTTCTACGTTGGTGCACAAAGTAATTGAACACATCTCGGTATTCCTAAACTTCCATTTATTCAATTTTGTTTTCACTTTTCCTAACATGATTTGATTGAAAAAAAAATGTTTGTTATGGTTATCAAATGATGTGATGTCTCCTATCCATTGTCATCACATGAATTTTCTTCTCTGAAAAAGGTGCTACAGTAAATTTTTTTAATATATATACCCTATATGAGATATATTATTATTATAATAGTTGATTACCCGTGATTCATTATTTTATATGTATGTACGATTTGATGTGCACATTTTCAAAACTCATCCATATCTTGTCTGTTTATGAATATAAATTATTATTATATTTTAATCTAATTGTCATCATATATATATTTTATTATATATTATTATATTGAATATTGGTGTTATGATTCTGCGCGTATAAAAGTTGGTATGTTTTGATTTTATCAATAGATGAGTGGAGATTATTTTACATGTATTATGTGAACAGTAGGGTTTATGGATAAAGTTATAATAGAAAATGGTTTTTACTATTCTATGATTGATTGGTATGCCTGTTAACTGATATGTATTTGATGTGTGATATGATCCTCTATCCATCTCATTGTCTCGTTGATGATTGCTCTTGCTTTAGTTTGTTGATCCCTTTCTTCAAGATTATCGACGCACTAGGTGCTAGTTTTGTAACGTAAAATTTAAATTTAGATCTTGACTGATTTTAAAATAATAATAATAATAATAATAATAGTTCATTACCCATGAGAATTATTTAATAATATAATAATTTTTTGTTTTTATATTTTTGGTATTACATTTGTAACGTACGAAGCTGCATTTAGTGCTATGTATAATACATAATTTAATTGATTGGTAGCATATCGATTTTGAAAAAAAAAAAAACTGATTTTTTTTTAAAGCTATGTGTAACATATGCATGTGTATTTATTGCGTGTTTATTTACGTTAACTCCCTAAATTTCGCTTAATTAAGTTATAACACGTGATAAATCTTAATAAGCTAAGGATTATTATTTCTTTTCTAATCTTAATAAATATTTTCCTAATTTAGTTATCTAAATTGTGTCTGATAATAAATCCCGATTCTAGAGAGACAATAATTCTCCTAATTATCTTCCAAAATTTAAACAACTAATTCCTAGTATAACAATTATAAAATTTAAGTAACTAATTTCATAATTGACAAAAGAGAATAATTATATCTAGCTAAATTTCCTAATCGTAACTCGTAAATCATGAAACACCACAATTAAGGAAGACAATTTCAATTAATAACAAATCAATCAGCAAGCAATAATAAAAATACATGCAAAAGAGTTATTAACAAAATAAATAAAAATTTGTTTCTATCTATATATGCATGGATTGACCACTCCCAACACTACTCCATAATTATGTAATTAATAAATAGATAAAAAAATAAAAAAAATAACACCCAATAACATGAGGTTAACCTCTCTGGTCTTATGCCCTTGTTAATTCCTTAATTAATACTAAGCATGCCTAATTAAGCCAATTATCCACCTTAATTAATGTCTAATATTTATTTAATGAAGACGAACCAATAACAATTGTCAGAAATATTTTCATAAATACATAATAAGGTTTGCCAAGAGAAAATCTAAATCAAAATAGTGAATATAATTATGATTGTTGATCATTAAGAGTTTTGGTTTTAGTGGTATTTTATTCTCTTGAATATGATATTGGTTATAGTTGAATGGTGTCTTTTGTTTAATTGGTTGTATCAACTCAATTCCAATGTATTTATTTGGTTTAGAAGTACTTGAGCACCATTATTGGGTACTTGATATTTTCTTTCCAAATTTGAAATGTTCCTGTGGGATGTAATCCACTGGCTCGACTATGAAAGAGTCGATATTTTCAAAAGATATGTTGCAAATAAAATCACATGTATCCTAATTTTTGTGGAAGAACTCACAAAAGATGATATGAGTCATAAAATTTTCATTTCTCTACTTCATCCATAATACTAACGAATCGGTATCTGTTGAAGTATCACAACAAGAAAATTATCTTTAGTAATATATTCAACCTAAAGTAAGTGGTTGACATGTGTAGTGAGATTCTCTTGGCCTATTGAGATAAAGAAATTTCTCAAATTAAGCTAAATGTAGCAAAATTGAAAATGGAACGAACCCCGAAGTGATAAGGGTTAGACGTAATGACTCATATAAAGCATGTGAAAAGGGACATATATATCGATTGAACATGGGATCAGCTAAAATATAATTCTAGCTCCCATCATAAATAAAAGAGTTGGAAATGCACCTTGGTCATAGGTGTTGGTATATACAATATAATGTGTATGTGTATCATAGTAACAACCAATTTTCACATCAACTTTAATGGCAACAAGAACTTTGCCTGGCCAATTGACTATCTTAAAGAGCTCAGCACTGCTCATTTTTTTTCAAGATAGAACAAAGACGTAGCAAAATCTCTAGATGTACCAAGAGATAATCAAACCTTGTTAAATTCCCATGCAACCCGTGCAAATGGATATCATGTGGAACATCAAAATGATGAGAATGTAATTGATTGCATCTTTTATAGTCTCTAATATCTTTGGAAGGAAATATATTTTAGAGAAAGTAATGAGTCAATCTAGTGCAATGTAATTCACTATAATATTTGGATTATTGAATCATATTGACTCCGATGACGAAATGTTGAAACTCGACTCATACTGAGGCTTTGGGCATAACCATAAAGAAACTTTGGTCGTGACATGATGATTGTTTTGAAAGAACTCATACAATATCACTTTATTTGAGTGAACGAAAATGGGAAAAAGATTGATGAATGCAAAGTGACGACATATCTCTCAATAAGTGTTTTCTAAATTACTAGATGCACAACCCCCTTTCCCATTATGCTTTTAGGTAAGAAATCATATCACTCATTTTTACAAAGTCTTGATAAAAACAGGATCGAGACCATCCTAACATGCAAATGGTAAAAATTACATATTACAAAGAAAACAAGGTGAACTTTCTAAAAATATTCATACGAGAATGCGGACCATTAAAGTGACTTATGGCTCTGGTGAATGTTTTAAATTTTTGGACTAGTTATAGTTCCCAAGAAATTTGCGTTTGGAAAACTACTAGCACATCTTTTACATGTAAGGGCTCACCAACCCTTGAAAATGCTAGCTAGTGCACATCAAAAGGACTTGATGGTTATTGCATATTTAATAGGATCAATGCGAGAGCATCTTATACCCAATGGTCTCATGAGAGGCTACCATCAAAGGTTACGAGATGGTGCCTAAGGAATAGGTTATGCGTACAAACCTATCTTTTATTCCTTTGGGGATACGCAATATTTTACGCATTTTACTTAATTCGTTTTTTAGAACCCAATATTAGTCAACCTTTTCTACGTACCAGTTGGTAATCGAATTTAAGCTCGACGTTTGTGTTATTACGTATTTTTGGTTGCACTATATATGTGCCATTACGAGTCCACATCGTACTATGATGGGTCACGAAAATGATTAAGTAATTTTGTTGAATATTTACTCTCAACAATTATCCGCATTTTAAAACCTTTGGTAGGAGATCTCTTACCGCTAGATTTGCGGTTTGTCACTTTAGTGAGACAGGTCTTCCCGTCGTTGGGGAGATAAGAAAAAGTATTTTCTTAGGGGAACAAGGGAATTTTCGTGGTGTGTTCCCTTTGTGTCACATATTGATTCTTGTACTCCACAAATATAAATGTGAAGTGACAAAGAATAATCAATTTTAGAATGTACACCGATGTCGCTAAAGTGACAAGATCACACATACCAACTGCAAATATTCTGCAAGGTTAGAAATCCTCGGTATGGGGTACACCATAGACTAAGGTGTTGCAACTACACTTGGTGGAAGTGTAGTTGAGGCCGTGGCTCCATAAAGGAAGATGGAGAGACCACCGAGGTTCGATCAAAGCTCACCTAGAAAGGAAGTAGATGAGTAAGGCACAACCTAATTTGTATCATTAATGAAAGCATCTCATTTGATTGTCTCGACTATGTCCATGAATCAATCTTGGAGGACGCTCCAAGTTTTAAATGATTCTAGAGAACAATGAAATCTGACGGATTATGAGAATGCACATGAGTCAACGGAAGGATCATGTGTGCACAATGATGATATAATCCATAAATAGTTGCTCCAAGTAGAGCACAATGAGATCGAACCATGCTTTATTTTGATTAATTTCAAATAAATAGCATATTTGGCCTACACAATCCAGGTAGAACTTAGTTCTTTGGTAAATATCTGGTATTTGGTGTGGTAGTGCTAACCAACCAAGTGTAAAGCCTATTGGACATACATAATTAATTTGTCATAAAGCATAATGAGAAGAAAGTAGTATTAAAGTACAAATACTCGCCTTGTGGCGCGAGGTTTCTCACAAAGCCACAGGATTGTTCTCTTGTAATGAACGTTATAGAGTTCCGCTACTTAGTTAGCTTGGTAATTTTCAAAAGGACTTGAAATGCAGCATATGTATGTGGTTGTTACATATCTCTGAAAGAATCAAGAGATAGAAGATATTTACAAAAGTGCGTGATAAACTTTTGTTTCCCAAATCAAATAACTCTAAACCACAGTACGTTTACAATTAGATAGAACGTTCACTTATAGATTGATGCATCAGCGGAAGTGGTATACTCGTCTAAGTGGCTATTTGATTTGGAGGATAGAAAAGTAAGTTATTTTTCCTTGCGTGTTCATAAGAAAGTTCTGATTTGGAATTGTAGCTATTTATGTTGATGTTACGGACATGATGTGTACTCTTGATGTAATAAGAGACCTAAAAAGCTATTTAAAATCCAATTTGAGATGAAAAATCTAGGGAAAGCTCGATCGAATCTGAGCTTGTGGTATATTATTCCACGGTTTGCATAT
Source organism: Papaver armeniacum (assembly GCA_023531295.1). NCBI lineage: Eukaryota > Viridiplantae > Streptophyta > Magnoliopsida > Ranunculales > Papaveraceae > Papaver > Papaver armeniacum. The sequence goes on from JAJJWW010015223.1 coordinate 46,237, forward strand.
GTCTAAAGTTGTCGGGCAAATTAACAAAGACATGCATCTGATAGCACTCCCATGATTAGTCGAGGTTCAAATGTAAGTATGTGACCATTTCGTCTAAAGGAAGATGACGAAGATGTGTTGGGAGATGAAATTCCCTTATCGAAGTACAATAGACGCATTATTGTACTTAGTATAATAATGTACTCGATTAAATTTTACATCCTCAGGGAACTTGTTAGCTAGATATAGCTCGCCCTACATAACGTCATTTGAATGGTATAGAGAATGTAATCATGTACTCAAAAGTAACCATTGACATAAATTGGTTTTATCCCTACAAAGACATTAAAAGGAATGCTAATGAAAGTGCAATCCAAAAAGTTGTTGATTATGAAGGAACAATAATCTCTTCCCCAACGAAAGTAATCGAGAGGAGATATGGTAGATTATTTTCTAGGTTATTACCGATATTCGGTTTCGAAAAGTACATGACTAAAGGAACTATGCGGAACAACTCGAAAGTAATCAGGGGAGATGCCGACATCAGGTGGAGGATCCAAGGATATGATGTCGACATATTTTACTTCGAAATTGAAGCTGTGTTGTACTCTTTTTCCCTTCGATCGAGAATAGTTTTTCCCAAAGGGTTTTGTTACTCGACAAGGTTTTTAGCGAGACAACACTAAAAGCGACAAGTATGTTGAAGCGTTGAAGACATAAAGATCGCGTGGATATTACCGAAAATATCTGAATCAAACAAATGAAATGCGATAATCTGTTAAGCAACGTAACTTCCAGAATCAACAACATGGTCTTATAAACATTCAAGTCACCAAAGTAAAGTGTGATAAACCCCTTCTGACTGCATTAGACTAACGAAAATTGTCTGACATCAAGGGGAGCGTCTAATAGTGTGTTGAACTATTTTCCTTCACCGAGGTTGTTTTTCCTACATGGTTTTATAACTCGGCAAGGTTTTTAATGAGACAACAACAAACACCGGGAATGTAATTTCCTAACTAAGGCTATTGTCTTTCCCATGAGGATTTTCTACCGTAAGAGTTGTGATGCAACTAGTCAACTTCATGAGCAAAGTGATCATCTGCGGCGGATCACCTTTACTTGCATCTGTCATCGTTGTACTCTTTTCCCTTCGTCAAGGTTTTATCCCACTGGGTTTTCCTTGTCAAGGTTTTAATGAGGCAACATATTCGAGTCTAACTATGTTCTACATTTGTGTAATATTGTACTCTTTTTCTTTAGTTCGGGTTTTGTCCTTTGGGTTTCCCTGACGAAGTTTTAACGAGGCAATTAACTTAGACTCATCGATCTTTGAAGATCATATTGCATGTGATGAACTACATGTAAAGTACGAGACAACATGTGAAGTACTACATGTGAAGAAGCTGTACCAAGGTTTTGTTCCTTTGGGTTTTTCCTTGTCAAAGTTTTAATGGAGCAATTGTCTTAGACTCGAGAATTCATCAAGGAGAGAACTACATTTGAAGACCTACATCCGAAGCATTGTATGTGAAGTACTTTGCATATGGAGTTTTATTGGATAGTACAAGGGGAGTGTTGTAGGGCTTTAGCCCACATATGTGCAGCCCAATGTAATAGCTAGGGTTCTATTCATATTCTATATAAAGGATACTATAGATATGTAACGAGGTTACCCATATCAATAAGAAATCCCTCTCCTTATCTGTCTCTTCGTCTTCTTCTCTATAATC